>MJUU01053787.1:74450-84949 GCA_002080025.1 Modiolus philippinarum | reverse complement strand
GCTCACAAATAGGCTACTAAAACAAGGGTATGTTACCCAAAATTTGAAGTCATCCGTCTTGAATTTAAAATCATCCCTCTTGAAGTGTCATGGTCGACATCACCAAAGTTGGAGCCCTTTTTCCCATATGACAACAGATCCTTTCCCTTTAAGACTTGATTAATTTATTAATTTCTTCATTCTTTCTTGACATGTACAACACGGCGGATGTCTTATAAGGAACAGGAGCTCCTTACTCTACCGGTGCATCTGATCTCACCCCTAGTTTTTTATTGGGTTCATATTATTCATCTTTGTATACGTGTCTGCATTTTTCTTTTCTGTGACGTACTCTTGTTGTGTCTCTGTTTTTTTTTCTCAATGTTGCCATTGTCCTTGGATTATTTGTTTGAGATCGACGATTTTGCTCTCACTTATTTTACAAGTGGGTAATGTAACATTAAAGCTTCTTGTGTGCCAAGCTTGGTCTGTAATATAAGAAAAACAGCCTGATAATTTAATATTTTGCGAAACGATGTGGAGTAAATGAACATGAGACCATAACACATATGTTAACTCCGACTGAAATAATTTTAATGAGCTGTATGGCCATTTTGGAAATTTATTCCTCATCAGCAGCACTAGAACCCTAACAAAGGAAATCCATTATTTCAAATTTTAAAATGCATAAAACCGATAATCAGTAATATCAAATATAGCTAAGGAAAAAACTACGATGGAGGGGAGTTAATCCTTCGGTTTTAGAATTTACATAAATTTAGATGATAGTAATTGAACAAAGTGTGTAAAAGTCTCTATAACTGACAAGGATAATGGCTCTAAAGTTTGCAATGTTTATATAGAAACAATCAAGATTTGCTATCTAATAAGTTTATCAGACAAGTAGTCAGAACTAAATGATTTAATTACAATAATTCCATATCGATGTCGGACCCTCCAGAGAAAAAAAACAGGGGGTAGTAAAAGGTAACTTGACATCCTGCTTGAAACAGAAATACGAATCTTTGTATATTTTATCAAAAAATATCTAGTTTTCAGTCGATAACAGCCCCATGCATTAAGATCATATCAAATCAATAGAGACTCCATTTCAAAAATATTGTTCAATTAAATTTCGCACCTGAGGCATTTTTTTAACGGGATAAACTTTCAAGAACAATCTTCTTGAAGAACGCTCAATACGTTATTCCAGTAGAGGTTTGTTTAGTTTGTCAGAAAAGAAGGTTAGATGAGGTTCAATGGTAACCTATGTTTATTTGTTTCAATTTTGTCTTTTCTTGGTTTTAAAGAGATGCTCTACTTTTTCAAAATTTTTCAAACATTATTCATGTATAGAATCGTTCAATTTGCTATAGTTTAAAACCTTCTTTACACAAATCTAGTACATTTTTATAAGTATATGTTTCTGATCAGAGATTTTCAGTCAAAACTATTGTTGAAAAAGACTTATCAGCGCTGAATCAATTCAGCACAGTTATTCTCAACTCTGTACTTTGTCGACAGGTACAAGCACATATTTTGTATCAAGACTGAATTATGTTTGCAGAAAGCTTAGGTGGTGACCCTTCATGATTATATTTATAAAAAGATATTCTATTTTGACTGAATAGGTTTTCAGGGGCTTTGGCTACAGAGCTGCCGAGCGCGTCCCCAGGTGGTGGATAGGGGAATGCCCTGTCTTTGCGGGGTAGTCAGGTCATAATACGGAAAGCCTGACCGCGAACCATTGTAGCCAAACTGTGTGGAGAAACGCCACGCTCNAGAGCAGACGCACTGGGTGTCGTATAGAAGGCTAAATTTCCTGCCCCTACCCATTTCTCCCCTTTTCCAGTGGCAATCAAAAGTCGTTGCCCCGGTTGTCCCTTCCACCTTTATTTCTTTCTTCTTTTACTTACAATTTGTTTTGAATTGATTAACTTGTTCTCGTCCTGATATAGCTGAAATATTGCTCATTGGACGTTAAACTCTAACTAATCAATCAATCAATATTTTGACTTTGGCGATCATTTTATCCTTGAATGTATTGCATGCAAGTTTGTAAGCACTTTCTGGTTTGCACCATTTTGTACTATAATTGGTAACTGTGTCTTCAATAATATCAAAACACGCTTGCCAGTTTATTTTTCGAAGGTGGGCGATTTTTAGGCCTCTTTCTAAAGAATTTTCTAACTTTTTTTATCTGCGATGATGTCTCAGATCCCCACTAATATACGCCTGCAAGGGTCAGAGCGATATTGCGACGTGGAACAGTCTCAGCTGCTCAGGCAGTTCTTTTCGAAGTTAGTATCGAAGGTTAAAGAAGCGTAATTGAAAAAAATACTTCCATCAGGTTATAGATGAGTAATTAAAAAAAATACTTCTACAAGGTAAACACTTTTGGGAACATTTTTTAAAAAGGCAATTCGTTAACGAATATTTATGAAAACCAAAGCAATATATATTAAACTACATATACTGTATGGGTGTTATATTTTTCGTGGTATTCACGTTTAAAACGATGAGTACGAGGATTTATCCCCTTGAATAGTTTTTCTTTAAAATCAGATTGAGGAAAGTAAATCTAATAACCTCCAATATATCAAAGATTTAGAATTGCAGAATTTTCGTACCACTAAAATAAAGCACTATATAGTAAGTCCGATGTTAATTTTTGGACAAAAATGATCGTCATAATTAGAAAAGAGACTAGAATACTAGAAAAATTTCCTAAAAATCTATTATGTGACACTGACCAGCATAACGTACCCATTTTGGCATTGTTTATGTTTGTGAAATAAAATTTATCTTGCAGATATAGCAAGTTTTGTTGGGAGAATTTTTGGTGTTTAAACTATTGAACTAAATTGTTCAAAATTATTGATATCTTCGATAAATGTTTGACAAGGAAATTATTGTGCAAGATAATATTCTTTAAATCATTTAGGACGATGACCTGTAAACGAAGCTTTAGTGAAGATAATTTTTTCGCACAATTGGTCCAGAGAGGGAACAAATACAAATAGTGGGCATACATTTTACATACAAATAAAGCAATTTAGTTGTTTAATAATGTTTTGTGAACATGTTGAAGATCGTATGGTGACCACTATATGCTTTGTTTTGAGTCGTTTTAACCTGGATATTGGATGTTGTCTCCTTGACATTTACCCCATTTCCTTTCTTTTTTTTATATGATGTAATGAATATTTAATTTCCAGCACCATCAAATGTAAACAATTATTTAACTATTAACTATTTGCATTTGGTCGAATAACTACAATCCTGTATTTTGATTATTTAAATCAGAATTAAAGTTGAATTTATTACCGGACTTACAAACACCGACTGTGACAAAACCGACTTTTCACTTACAGTGTTACAGATTCTACACGTGGAGCAGATCACGCTTACCATTCCGGAGCACCTTATGATACCCTTTGTTTTTTTTTAAGGGGGCTCAAACTGTTAGTGCTTCAGTAATGTGGCGTTCTTGTTCATTTTTGTTTATTTATTTTGTCTTTGTCATGATGTCTCAATTCGTGTTTGATATGAATAAACGTGATTTTTAATTTTTGATTTTGGGATTTTCCCTTTCATCATTTTTGCTTCGGTATTCGTTTGCCGATGTTTATTAAGGCATTGTAAAATTTTGAAAGAAATAAAAACAAATTTACTATCTTAGCAGTATTAAATTAGGACCCTTCAGACTAATTTTTCTCTCTATACACAATCTACAATCGTCGTATATTGCATTACCCAACATTTCCTCTTTAATAACAAAATACTGAATAACTAAATACCGAAGTTACTGTGAATTTATTTTTCTGCATATGCGCATTTCGATAACTTATGATGTCACTTCAAATATGTGTAATGTCTTTGACTAAAAACTAACATTGACAAAGCATAACCAAGATATCTGTTTCCTTGTTGCAAAAATGATATCAACACAGGAAAAAACTAGATAACCTTTGCCATTATCAGCATGAAGATAAAAACATGTTATAAAATAAAGTATATATAAATCTTATGTTATCAAAGGCTAAGACAAAACGCATTTAGCTGTTTTGATTGCATCACCTTAACTGAATACGACACAAGTAAAATTTTTATGTTTATGTAGTCAGTTTTTCTTGGATCGGAACCTTCATTGGCCAAAGTCTTCAATTTTGAAAAAAAAATACATGAAAATATTCCTTTATTGTCTCAGATTAAAGGTTTGGTGACATTCCCTAACACTACAAAAAATAGAAATCAATTTGTGAGGTGATTCCACCTCACAAATGCATATTTAACACTATGAACAAGTAAATGACTTATCAGATCACCTTCGATATCATACTTGTTAATGATAAATACGCATATAATAGACTTTTCTCTTACGAGCAGGCACGGTAGGTATGCGCAACAAATAATTTAACAAATTATATATATTGTAGTGAACCTCTTAGTCATCTTGATGGAAGATTTTGCTGCATCTAGCACTGAAAAAGATGACCAATGTTTATATCAACCCGGAAAGCCTACACGTATTGATCACACGTCTGACAGTATATCAATCAGCTGGCAACCACCCATATCCTTTCCAACAAAATTCCAGTATGAAGTGAAATATTCGGAACTCAATACATGGCAATCAATTAAAATAAGCCATGGTGAATGCCGTGCCAAGCTACCAGACCTCAAAAGTAATTCAGAGTATATTTTTAAAGTTCGAGTTTTCTCTGAAGACACAGAGGGTGTTTTCAGTGATGTTAGTGATCCTATCAGAACTTGTGAAAAAAAGGAACCTTTAGGTGAAGAAAGTTCTATTTGTAACCTAGGGAGAGACAGTATTGGACCCCTTGCTCTTGAATTGGTTAGAACAACCGGATCAAAAATAACATTACAGTGGACTGACCCTGAAAGTAACAACGAAGGTCTTAGTCATTATGAAGTAAGATATAGAATCAGAAATAGTAAACAAAAATGGAGTTCTCAGCGTACAAACGGAAGAGAAAATAGAGTCTCTATAGAAAATCTTCATCACAATACTGAATACGAATTTAAAATAAGAACAGTTGATAAGTACAATGATGAGGGACCGTTCAGCGGGATATTGCATTGTTTCTCAGCGAAACAAATCGACGTTAAAGAGCAAGGGGCTTCTGCCACTACATTATGTGAAGATATTCCGCTAAAACATGAAATGCAAGTAGGAGATATTAAAGAGATACACATCTCTCATGATAAAGGCCACATCTCCTGGAAGGCTCCAGAAAACGTGTCAGATTTAGAACATTATAAGGTGAGGTACAGAGAAAAATCAACTGCTGCCTGGAATGTCATTACAGCAGATCAAAATGAAATAGTTATACCTTTTTTAAATGCTAGATCCTCATATGAAGTCAGAATTAAAGCTATTTACAAAGACACAGATGGTCCTGAAGGAGATACATTTGTTATGACAACTAAAGCGAAAGATACGTCAGTGACGCAATTAAGAGAAACAAAAAGAGATAAGCGACCCAAAAGACAAACATCCGTTCTTTTGCAACAATGGCAGCAAAGAGAACGAGATCAACAAAACTTCCCAAAACCTGGTCGGCCAAAATCCACAACGGTAACATCCTCAACCGTCACCTTGCGATGGGATACCGATGATTTAGATCAATCTTCCATAGTTTACTTTAATATCAAATTTCGAGAATGTAACCAAAGTTACTGGATTACAACTTCCTCAGATTCAAATAAAAATGAGGTAACAATAACAAAATTAAAGGCATCGACGCAATATGAATTTAAAGTTCAAGGCATTTTGAAAAATGGCGAAACGCCCTTTAGCTCATGCAGTGATGCAATTACCACAGAGACATGCATAATAGTAGTAGATAATGTTGAACAGATAGGACAATCACACGATAGTATGGTTATTTCATGGAAGCGTCCCGAAAATGATGATGACATAGTGAACTATGTAGTTAGTTTCAAGCCTAAACGCGAACGTGAATGGAATCTAGTAACAACGAAGTCTAAAGAAAATAGAATTGAACTTTGTGCGCTTAAGGCATCAACAGTATACGATATAAAAATTAAAGCAGCTACAAGTAGTACGATTTATCCTGACAGTCAGATATTTTCAGGTTTCAAAACAATTGAAAAACCAAAGACAGCAGTTCCAGGAATTCCCAATGAGACTGAAAAAACAACAGGAAGTATTACTTTGCAATGGGACCAGTGCGAACTTGAGAGATTTGAATGCTATGAAATAAGATACAGAGAATGTACAAAAGAAAATACCAAATGGAACTCAGTTTCGACAAACGTCAAAACCGGGCGTTACAAAGTTGAACATTTGAAAAGCGGAACAGAATATGAATTTAAGGTAGCTGCTGTTATAGATGGAGAAGCAAGTCAGTTCAGTAAGAGCAGTAAAACTATTGCTACGACGTTTTCATTTGCGCAGTCGCTTGAGTTGGATCCAAACCTGTTAGTGCAAAAAGGACAACCTGCGATTTATAAATTACCACTGAAGTTAATAACAGAAAACAAAGAAGCAAAGACTAGGAAATGTGAGCTGGGTAAGATAATATTCACATGCATAAAGAACTTTAATTTACGATTAAGAAAAAAATTACCTGTAGAAAAACAGGACTTGTAAGACGTTTTTTTCTACAGTTTTTTCTACAAGGTTTACACTGAGACTGTCAGGAGAAATTAGGATAAATAAAGAAATGCTAACAGGTTAAAATAGCAAAAAAATCAAAAGAATAAATAGAATTAACTAATAATGAGTTTTAAAAAAAGATCAATGAATAAAAAAGAAGCAAAGTTTCAACAGCGCAGGATGAAAAGACCTCAACGATTGTGTGAGAAAAAAAACGAACGATTTTCATTTTACTTAGAAATATAGAGTTTCTTTACTACTAGATTTTTTTAAACTAAGGAGTAACTCACTCGTTCAAACGTCTGACCTTTGCTGGTTTTTGCTTTAAGTTGGAGTCTTAATTATTTTTTCCCTATCAGCATTATAAATCTTTCATTTTTTTCACATTTTGATTTGATCTTCACTGTAGAGCCATAATTTATCGAAATGACCATTGACCATCTGCAGAAACTATATTTATTTACAGGTACAGTGGTATTTAGTTATTCATGTTTCTTGAGAGCTGATGAATTTAAAATATTTCGCGGACCAAAAAATTAGCATTTTGGTCAACATTTCTTTACTGAACTGTACGGCATCAATTTTGTTTCAGTTACAAAAGATTTACCCAATGGATTTCTGGCATAATCACTATACTTTTAAAATGTCTACAGCTGCATATGTCTTATGGTTTTTACTTTAGAGCAAAAAAAGAGAAAAAACTACATTTAAACTCTCATTAAAAAAAATAAATGGCATATTGCTATATAAAATTGTAACTTCGGAACTCATTCCCGTTTAAGTATTAATGCTTCAATCAAGTAATGTTTGCTCATGTTAGGTGTCAAAAATTTTATAGAATCAACAATTTCAATTTTTCTTGAATTTTCACAACATAAATTTGCTCAATGTACAAAAGAAGTCGAAAAACTGACCTTACCATATAATATGTGCTTCAGCACTTTGAAAAGAATTATATCTTTTATAAGATTTGTTGTTGCATTTTAGGTTAAAATTGTTCTCTATCCGTTTTTTATTGTGGTATTTCGATTTTTTTCTGGTCTTACTTTATTGTGGGACAATTTTTGTTTTGTGACTCCATGATTGAGAATAATAATCAACGTCATCATTAATAGGTATTTTTTTAATTTCCTTTAATTCTTTGAGTGCTGTGAATTTTTCAAATTTATTCGCATGATCATGTGTAATTCTAGAAGTTGTTGATAAAAAGCCGAACGGACTTTACATGTTGACACGGTGCTAAACAGTATACAATCACATCAAATAATAAAAATAATGAAAAGTAGAAATGTCTTTTACGTATTGTCTTGGAGCTAAAAAATAGATCAAATTTGCAATCAAATTAAATGATGGATGAAAAACGGAATTTACTTTTCGTATTGACCTATAGTAATAAACAAGAATTATGAAAATTATTTGATCAGAAAGAATGCTTTCTTAATTTCTTTCTAAATTACGTTTTGTCTTTTTCTTTCCTTCTCAAGATTGTGGTCTTGGAGTTAGTAGTCTACCTGTATTGGGTTTTATTTATATGTTTTATTATACTATAGGGAAACGGGATAGAGAAAGGGGAGGTTTGGGTACCCATAAACCGATTTAACCCTACCACTAGCTCTTGCTAGTGCCGGTACCAAGTCCGGCTATCCCGAGTTCCTATCGTTGTCCATGTTTGTCTTTTGTCATTTTATTGTTTTTCTCGTGCGGTTCCCTGGTGGATTGTGGCATGTGATTGTGGTTTACGGCCATTGTAGGTGTTTCCTGTTATCTTTCTTATATTAATTTATACATGATTGGTTTGTCTAGTATGTTTTTATTTTATCAGAAGTAGTTTCAATTACATTACTCCAATGGAAGAGAAGTTATAATCACAAAAATCATATCGAAAGACATGGCAAAAACGGCAACAGAGATACATGTAAACAAAGACAAAACAATTACGTGGGACAGCCATAATGCACGGAAATAAAAGACGACACCAAGAACTTAGACACTCATAGCGTGAACTCCGAAAAACCGGGAGTGGCATCAGGTGCCGAAGGGTAAGCATGTCCTGCTCCGCTAGTGGCTCAAGTTAAGTGCAAACAATATGAAAAATCAACAGATGCTGTAGTTAAAAACTTATTTATCAAACATAGATCTGCCGATTTTAGACAGTGTGCAATAGTTGGAAATCTATTATTCATTAAATATTTAATCATTGGCTGTTACTTCTATGTCTCAGAAAATTTAGATAAACAAGAGGCTCTCAAGAGCCTGTATCGCTCACCTGGACCATGGCCAATACATAACTTCAAATAAACTTATATGTTAAAGGGTCTCATTTTCAAACATTTATGTTATATGATCCAACTTAAATTAACTATTTTCCCTACTGCATGCCATCTTGGATAAGGGATGGATCTGCAGGACACAATTTAAAGAAAATTAAGTGTTGTGCCAAAGTTTATTTCCAACTATCCAAATGGTTTTAAAGAAGAAGATCTTTGAATGTACTCCTATATTAAACTATGTGTCCCATTGGTAGCCAATTTGCATAAGGTGCAAACTTGAAGGACATCTGTTTTGAAGGGGACCGTCTAAGATACATTGTGATTAAGTTTTTTTTCTAACTAGCCAAGTTGTTTCAGACAAATAATTCTTTGTATGATCTTTCCATGCAGTCGAGTAATAAATTAAGTTCCCCGCAGATGGCCATGTTGGATGACATATAGGCACCAAAGTCACAATACTTAGTCAGCACCTCATAAGCATCTTTAGTGCCAAGTTCTGTTCAAATCCATTCAGTGGTTCTCAATGCTAATTTCATCAACTGCTCACTAAAGGCTTTATTTAATAAAAACATTATGAAGTGTATGAAGCTGAGAAACCGTTTCAACATCCATGTCAACTAAGTTTGTAAAGATTAAACATTGATGTCCATGTGAGACACAATACATTTATATAGGAAAATCATTGTGACATGAAATAAGGTAAAGATTAAGAAAGTATTTTTGCAAAAAAAATGTAGAAATTTGCACAAAACACTGTTTTTGCTCTGAATTATGGAAGAAATAATCATTTCTTGTAAAGTGATAGCAGGGAATTTCTCTAAAGCTTAAAAGAGAAAAGTTAACCAAAGAAGATTTGAACACAGAATTTAAAGGGAAGTAACCAATACACCATATTGCATTGAAAAAAGATGGTGAAAAACGGTCAGTAAATCATACACAGGCCTTTGGATTTTCTTCAAAATGTCAGAGTATGTAGATCTTGATATGCTGAACATTTTTCCAATTTACACTTCACCTCAATCTGTTAAGTTTTTGAAATAAAAAATAAAAAATGGACAAACTTTGAAAAATTTACGGAAAAAGGGCTATAACTCTCAGACGGGTTTTCCGATTTCATCAAAATTGCAGAGCAGAAAGATCTCGACATTCTGAACAATTTCACTGCAGTCAGATTTTTTATATCTGCAACGGTTTTGGAGTTATTTGACAAAAACAGCAATTTACCCCTATGTTCTATATGTTCTGGTGATGATCCAGGCCAAGTTTGAATTAAATTTGCCCAGTGGTTTCAGAGGAGAAGATTTTTAAAGAAAAGTTTACGACGGACGGACGACGGACGCCAAGTGATGGCAAAAGCTCACCCTGAGCTAAAAATGGAAAATAATAAAACAATTGTAACCTGATATATTTGGTCAATGCAAACATTAATTGACATGAGAAATGTATTTTGACACTCAGACTTAGTCCTCGGTCAATATTCATTTGTCATGTCAATACATTCTGCATTGATCTCACCAATAATCCTATAGTGTTATTATTATTTTTTCTTATCTTGTGTTATTTTGATTAATATATTAATTAATTTCTAGGTTTTTTTTTTTTTT
>MJUU01053787.1:59350-74412 GCA_002080025.1 Modiolus philippinarum | reverse complement strand
GGGGGGGGGGGTTGTGGTTGGGGCTGTGGAAGAATTTGTTTCCTGTATTGGTTATCATCTTTTGTTTGAGGGATTTTCCTCTTTTTCCTCAGTACTTCGGTGTTGACCCGAAAGCCGATTATTTTTGGAAATATACAATATCTAAATTTTTGCAAAATTTGTTTAAAACTAAGGAGTATCTCCCTCATGCAAAGCTCTGTCCTTAGCTGATTTTTGGCTTTACATTTAGATCATATTGGTTATTTGTTCTCTATCACTTTTAAACACCTTTGATTTTATGGTCTTCCAAACGTTTAGATTTTATCTGCACTGAAGAGACATAAGTTGTCGAAATGCGCATATGCAGAAAATAAATCCACTGTAACTTCGGTATTCAGTTATTTTAAATGATTTGATAATATCAAGTTAAAATCGATGTTATTTATATTTTCAGATATGACAGGATTTCGAGAGAAAAGTATGTATACTTAATCATAGAACTCAACTTTATCAAAGATCAGCAGATCACCTTTTTCTAGTTTATTGTTGCACAACTAAATATATGGGGCTAACATCCTACAAAGTTTGAAAGCTTTAGGTCAAATGGTCTCCGAGATCTGTTTCGGAAAAGTTCACGCTGACGAGAATAAAGAAAGAAGAATAATAATAAGAAACGCAACAAAAACAATAAGTCTCCCAAACGAAGTTTGGGAGACTTAATAATAACTAAGAAACGGAACAATAACAATATGTCTCCCCGACTTCCTCTGGGGCGACATAACGAGATTTGCAATTGCAAGCAATAGCTGATGTCGCCCCTGACAGCCAATTTTATGATTCCAGCTTGTTTGCAGCATTAAAATTTACATAGAGATCAATTTTTGTTGAAATCAGACAAAGTTGAAATTTTTACGTATTTTGGGGGCCATCTTGGAAATGGCAGCCATTGTGAAAAAAATTTCCTTTCATACACTCCTCCTGTTAGTGATCCAACTTTGTACCAAACATGACTGAATTCTGTCCAAGCATGATTGAGAAAAATCCAATTTTCATTGAAATTTGATTAATTAACGTAGCTTGGCGGCCATCTAGGAAATGGCGGCCATTTTGAAATTTTTTTTTGGTAGGAGGTACAACTTCATAAGCTGATTCAACTTTGTACCAAATTTGAATGAATTCTGTCCAGGCATCTTTGAGAACATGCGTGGACAAAAATAAGTGGAAGAAAGAAACAATAATAACTAGATTTGCAACTGCAAGCAATAGCTGATGTCGCCCCCGACAGCCAATTCAATGATTCCAGCTTGTTTGCAGCATCAAAATCTACCTAGAAATCAAAATTTTGTTGAAATCAGACAAGGTTGAAATTTTTACGTATTTCGGCGGCCATCTTGGAAAAGGCGGCCATGATGAAAGAAATTTTCCTTGCATACCCTCCTCTAGAAAGTGATCCAACTTTGTACCAATTATGAATGAATTCCATTGAAGCATGATTGAGAAAATTTCAATCTCCATTGAAATTGGACGAATTTCCAATTTTTTGTATATCGGTCCCATTCTTGGAAATAGCCGCCACTTTGAAAAAAAAAATTTTGCATGCACCCCTCCAGATAGTGTTCCAACTTTGTACCAAATATGAATGATTTCTGTTCAGGCATCATTGAGATATAAGCCGGACAAATAGAGGTGGAAGAAAGAAAGAAAGCGTAATTATAACTAGATTTGTAATTGCAAGCAATAGCTGATGTCCCCATGTCCTAAGCAACCTTTCTGTAAATTTTCATCCAATTTTGAGCACTTTGATTTTCCCGCCTGTTTTGCCATTTCAATGGCAACCGGTGCCATATGGAAGTCTTGGACATCGGAAACCTTTCCCCCATATCCTAAGCAACCTTTCTGTAAATTTTCATCCAATTTTGAGCACTTTGATTTTCCCGCCTTTTTTGCCGTTTCCATGGCAACCGGTGCCATATTGAAGTCTTGGACATCGGAAACCTTTCCAACATGTCCTAAGCAACATTTCTATAAATTTTCATTTAATTCTGAGCACTTTGATTTTCCCGCCTTTTTTTGCCATTTCCATGGCAACCGGTGCCATTTTGAAAATTGTTGGTGGTGCATGCACATCTTCTCAAGGTGGTCCAACTTTGTGCCAAGTATGAATGAATTCTGTCAAGGCATATTTGAGATTTTTTGATTTTCATTGAAAACCGAAAATTTTCAAATGTTGACGTAGCTTGGCCGCCATCTTGGAAATGGGAGCCATTTTGAATTTTTTTTTGGTGGAGGTACCACATCATAAGGTGATCCAACTTTGTACCAAATATGAATGAATTCTGTCCAGGCATCATTGAGAACCTGCGTGGACAAAAAGAGGTGGAATAAAGAAACAACAATAATAATAACAAGTGATAACTGTGTTCGCAAGCGAAACACAAAAGTCTCCCATATCGGATTGCAAGGCATTACGAGACTCCCTAAGAAAAAAAATTAGGCAGGGGTGACCCTTATAACCTATGTAATTCATACTTCTCAAAATTCCTATTTTTTATCACAAAACTCAATTTCAGCTTTTGTTTCCATGGCAACAAAGTCCTCTTTTGTCCATTTCACCCATTTTCTGACCCTTTCCAAAAAAATTTGGGCAGGGGTTCCCCTTATAATCTACGTAATACATATTTCTCAAAATTCCTCTTTTTAATCAGAAAACTCAATTTTTTTACAAAAAATATGTTTCTGGTTTTGCTTCCTTATAACATATGCTCTTTTGTCCATTACACCCTATTTCAGACCCTTTCCAAAAAAAAAACTCCTTCTTTTTTGTCAGAAAACCTGATTTTTCCAAAAAAATTAGTTTCTGGTTTTGTTTCCATGGCAACAAAATGCTCTTTTCTCCATTAAACCCAATTTCAGACCTCTTTCAAAAGAAAATTTGAGCAGGGGTTCCCGTTATAACATATGTGATATGTATTGCTGTGATCATAATATAATCAATAGCATAAACTATTATTTTCTAAAAATTTCCATTTTTTTTTTGGTTTCCATGACAACTGAAATTATTTTGAAAGTTCCAATGCTGTAGAACCCTTTCTTACATCAAAAACACCTTTCCTATGGAGTTTCATGAAGCTAGTATTAAAACTTTTTGAGACGCAGTGAGAAATAGGGTGAAAAATATCCAAAATTTCATTTTCCCATAGGGTTAACATTGCAGACCCCACCCCTTTTTGAGCCCCCCAAATGTACCCTTAATAAACCCCCTTTTCAAAAATTTTTGTTTTAGGCACAACTAGATATATGGGGCCAACATCCTACAAAGTTTCAAAGTTCTATGTCAAATGGTCTCTGAGATCTTGTTCGGACAAGTTCATCCGGACGAGAAAAAGAAAGAAAGCGGAATAATAATAATAAGAAACGCAGCAAAAACAATAAGTCTCCCAACTTCGTTTGGGAGACTTAATAATAATGAATGATAATGAATAATAGAGAAACGGACCAAAACAATATGTCGTCCCGACTACGTCTGGGGCGACATAATAATAATAAGAAACGCAGTAAAAACAATAAGTCACCAAACTTCGTTTGGGTGACTTAATTGCAACAAGCAGCAGTGATTTCAAATGAATAAACAATATATAAATTTAGTTTGATTCTTTTTTTCAGAACCAAAGGGGAAGCTTGAAAAAACCATAATTCTGTTTGGAGCCACGGGGTCTGGAAAGAGCACTCTTATTGATGGAATGATAAATTATATCACTGTTGTGTCATGGGAAGACGACTTTAGATTTTCTGTTAATGATCTGACACAGGAAGAAAAAGAACGGATTGGCGATCAGGTCTATCATTTTTGCCAAAGACGTGGCTTTAGGGATGCACACTTCTCAAGTTTATAATATCGAAGATTTTAAATCTGATATTTTATATATCAGAACATCGATCATATATCATTTAAGCAAACAATATTGATTGACCCGTGTTCCTGTTTTTGAGATATAAGTGCCTGAAAGTTTTCTTGACCCCAAGGGTCTCTAGACATTTCATTAATCTGCATTTAGGCAATGCACCTTCAAATGCAGGGATATTCAGAATTTTATCAAAGTTTGCCAAAAGTCTATTATAAAAGATGTATGCAATTATATTTTGAAAAAAGGGAGTCAGTAAACAAAATTTTCTGATGAATCCTAGTGAGTAAAATAAGAGGGATCCAAAAGTCAGAGACAATTTCAAAACCCAAGGCGTGACCATTTTTAAGTAAAATCCGAGGAGTGACCATTTTTAAGTAAAAATTTATATTTTGAAGTACCATTACAATAGTCTTAACTGTTACAACAGGGCTTCAAATATTTCATTAGGTTTTCTAACATAGTTTTGAATCAAATTGCTACTTCTTTGGAAACAAATGATATCAGTTTTGATGCCCTTGTACGGTTAAAGCATTCAATAGTATGTGAATACCAGTATGTTCAAATAGATTTATTCGGAACAAGCTATCAGTGGAATAGACAAAGTTGATACTGCAACAAAGTTGATGTTTAATATTTCATTATTTAGGTTGCAATCTATGAGTGACTTTGGATCTTTTGGTAATTGACGGATCTTTGTTAAGTGTTGCTCTTGTTTAGTTTCTACGGTTCATTTGTCAAATCCACAACTGAATCGAACATGATTTTGTTGAATTGCGTGCTACAGTCTCTTGAAATGAATCATTTTCTTAGAGGCCACATGGTGACTTCAAGACAAAGGACCACAATTAAAAAAACGTTGTTCTATTACTTGGTTTTGCCTTTTGAGACTTTGTCTCATTTGCATTTACAAAAAACAATGTACTTAATATTAAAATTCGATTTTTCTATGTTAAAAATTTGATTTTGTACATTATAAAATATAAAACATTTTTAATATTAAAAAATGAAACCGATTTTCTAATATAAAAAATCACTTTTGATATTAATTTATCAATATTAATTGTGTTTGATAAAGCGCATGATCGATGATGATTAAACATTATATCCATTTTCTGTTAACACAGTAATACTACACCGATTTATTAAATTTCTACCTGTTAGCACGAAATGTCCCTATAAATCAGCAGTTTTATTACCCCCAATAAACACTTTAAAAGTTTTTCATTCAGAAATAATCAGAAAGGCAGTTGATGCAATGTATTTTAGGATTCTTTCTCTGATAATATATTTCGCTATGTTCGAGATTCTATATTCCTATATGTAATCTTTTTCACAGATATACTAATAAATAACAGAAAAATGTAAAATTACAACTTAAGAGGAAACATTTAATTTTTCTTGCAATGATGTTAAAAACTAGAAGGCATAACCTAGAATCGCGCCTTTCGAGTTGTAAGCCGTTTACCTATTTACTATACCTTTCATAGGTTGCGCATTTTTAATATTTGATGAAATAAATTTCTAACATCACAAAAGTCGAAATCGAAAAGAAAATCATTTATTTAATATTTTTTACAGTAACTTCGGTATTTAGTTATTTTAATGAAAGAAAATACGACGATTTTGTATATTAAAAATGATTTTTTTAATGTTAATGTTAAAACCCATTTTTTAAAAAGATTGGGAATAAATTTCCATATGGTTGGCAAATTTTACTTATCAGGTGAAATATGAAAATGTTCATTAAGGCTAAAAATGTCCTCTCTCCTGCCTTAAGATACAAATAATTGACGTGATATAAAAATTCAAAACAAAATAATAAATAGTGTTTAGAAGAAATAAAAGTCAAAACGTATCATTTTTTTTCTAATTCTCAAAATGTCTCAATAAATATAACCCAATTCCTGTGCCGTTTACACATTAGTTTGAATTTACATCAGGAAAGCATATAACATTGCCGGGTTTAAAATATCTTGAACAATGATATTGTAGTTTCAATTTTGCATATATCGTCTTTGGTCCGAAAACTGTACCCCTCCTAAAGAAAGTGAATAATGATGTAAATGTCAATATAGAGATATAACCATCATATGTGTCGTATTTCTATATTCAAATTGTGTTTTAATGGCAGAGATTCTTTTCTGTTTGTACTAATCTTAATCTTCTGAAAAGGAGTAAAAGAAAAATAAAACTTGACCCTAGGAATCTCTGTTTGATGTTTTAATCTGACATATATGGTGACGTATGTTGGGTCATAATGAATATAAAATCCGGCTAGACTGTGAATCGACCTTATTGCAATCTGTTCTATGTGTAGCAGTATTTTTTCTTTACTTAGGATATTTGTTTCCATTTGGGGGCTTTTCTGTTTTCAAAACTGTATTGGATAAAATAATATTTGGCCTTCTCGATGCGGTAGAAATCTGGTCCTTTTTGTAATACGTATTACACAGGAAACAATAAAAAAGAGGCGTTAACATATTTGAAATACTGACACTAGAGCATAAAACCTTACATTATTCCAGAATTTAAAACTAGTATAAATACATTTTCTGTTAATGTGCTTGCATTGTACAGACGGATGGGTAAAGTGCTGAACCACTTATAGTTCAAATGTCTGTACAAAGTCAAGACCATTGCAGTCGACAATTTTGCTGGTATTTTTGTCTCTTGGACTTGGGCTCGTGACCACTCTGTTTTGGATAATTCTGTTATTGACCCCAATTTACTTCATTCATATTATAATATATACTTTATTTTTATTGCAGTCTTTGTCTCAAACAGAGTGGATTACAACTTACAGGATACCAATTTTACCAGGAAACGTTCTTGACTTTACCTTGAATGTTATAGATACACCTGGTTTCCAAGATACAAGAGGTATAGAGAGAGATAAAGCCATAGTATCACAAGTTGAGCAACTATTCCGATCAAAGGGCGTAGACGGTGTTCAAACAATTGATGGAGTTTGTTTTGTTACGCCGTCTTCGTCACCAAGACTTACACCATCACAAGAGTATGTGTTTAACTCCATTTTGGCATTATTTGGTAAAGATATCAGAACCAACATCCTGGTTTTGGTTACGTTTGCAGATGGAAAAAAAAACCACCAGTCCTCGAAGCGATGAATAAAGCAAATGTTCCTTTTAGTACTTATTTTAAGTTCAACAACTCTGCACTATTTGCACAAAACGACGTAATGCAGCAAGACGGATTTGATCAAATGTATTGGAAAATGGGGATAGAAAGTTTTGAATCGTTTTTTGAACATTTGAGATCAATTGAGCCGAAAAGCTTGCAACTTTCTGGTGAAGTTCTCCGCACACGAAGCTTACTTCAAGCTACTATTGAAGGTTTACAAAAACAAACGTTTGATGGAATGGCACGGCTAAATGTTATTAGAGAGGAAGCGAAAGCACTGAAGCAGCATCAGACTGAAATAGAGGCCAATAAAGACTTTACTTACGAGGTTGAACAAGCTGTTATGACTGAAATTCAGTTACCAGATGGTGAGTTTGCAACCAACTGCGTCAAGTGCAACCTGACCTGTCACTATCCTTGCACTATACCTAAGGATGAAAACATTCAAAACTGCACAGTAATTAAGAGTGATGGAACATGTGCGATTTGTCCTGATAACTGTTCTTGGAAAAAACACAGAAACGCACCATTTAGACTAGAAATTTTTAAAACAAAATTAGTCAAAACTTATGAGAACATCAAGCAGAAATACAACATTGCCCAAAACGAGGCGGAAAATAAGAAGGCTGTTCTACAAACAATGAAGAAAGCATTCATCCAATTGAAAAAAGAAGTTATCGACAAAATTTTGAAGATCAAAGGTTATATTAATGACCTTGAGAAGTTTGCGCTCATACCAAATCCTATCAGCAACACCGAATACATTGATTTGCTCATAATGCAGGAAGAGCAAACGATGAAAAATGACTGGCAAGAGAGGGTCCGCCTTCTGAAAAGTTTTTAAAATGACGCAATAATACTACAAGAAGTACAACAAGAGGGGTTTGTGCCACTAAGTGGTATAGATGAAATTTTGAAGGAGTTTGACATTTAGTCTTACAAATCTTATAAGTACTCTTTTGCATTTACGTTGATTTTTTTAATTGTTTGATTGGTGCAATTGTATTGCTTTCATTTCAAATTCTCCACAGTGATTTGTTCCCTGTAATCCTTTTTAATACTTAAATACACAATCAGATGACAAAATACCGAGGTTTCCGCGAATTTAGTTGCTGCATATGTACATTTCGACAGTCTATGTCTCTTCAGTGCATATCAAATCAAAACATTTGGAATCAATAAAGTGAAAAATGAATAAAAGCTGAAAGAGAACAAATTACCAATAGGATCTAAAAAAAAAGCCAAAATCCGCCAAGGACAGAGCTATGCAAGAGGTAGATTCTGATTAGGTTTTATCATAATTTTCTCAAATTTAAATAATGCATGTTTTCAGAACGGTTTCCGGCCAAGCACCGAAGTACTTGCTACTTGGTTGGTGAATACCCTTGGAGAATAACAGTCCACCATCAGTGACATCGACCCAGTCATAAAAAATAACAAAATGTCCAAAGTTAACAATAGCACCAAACAGTTTTCAATACATTGCATTTTTAATGTATTTTATATGTTTCACATCTTTTGATAATTATTAAAACTGCCAAGATTTCTAGGCAAAATAAGCTGACCATGTCTGATTTTCACTCTGAATATTTTGTGGAATCTGCTTGAATAAAATATGTTTTGAAAGTGGACGTAATTTTTATGCTTAAGATGCATTACAATATGTCAGACTTTCAATCGCTATCAGTTCTAGAATCAGAAGACCAAGGAATCGTAGTGTACCGAGTCACACAATCCATTCAACAGATGCAAATAACAAAATACCGAGGTTACTGAGAATTTAGGTTCTGCATATGCGCATTTCGACAATTTATGTCTCATCAGTGCAGATGAAATCAAAATATTTGGAAATCCATGAACCGAAATATGTGTAAAAACTGATAGAGAACAAATTACCAATNGGATCTAAATAGGAAAGCCAAAATCAGCTAAGGACAGAGCTATGCAAGAGGGACATACTCATTAGGTTTAACAAAATTTTCTTAAATTTAGATATTGCAAATTTTCAAATGCAAAAAAGGGAAAATTAATGGACTGAGACCGGTGCGTCAACATATTAAGCGTGCCCTGTTATACATGCATCACTTGTCACCCGAAAGAAAGAATTTATTTCAGTTTAAGAAACGTATATCGGATCTTTCAATTTCAGTTTCACATCTATTCATTTTTAGCTCACCTAGCTTAAAAGGCCATGTGAGCTTTTGCCATCACTTTGCGTCCGTCGTCCGTCCGTCTCTCCGTCAACAATTTCAAAACTTTTCTCCTCTGAAACTGCTAAGCCAATTGTAACCAAACTTGGCCTGAAGCATCACCAAGGTATGCAGTTTTAAAATTGTGTTCGATTAGTCCGAAGACCAAACAACATGGCTGCTGTTACAAAAAATAGAACATGGGGTAAATTGCTGTTTTTTGCAAATAACTAAAAACCGTTACAAATATTAAAAATATGACGAAGTACAAGTGATCAGCATAGCACGATCTACCTGCCCTGCAATTTTGAAAAAAATCCGAAATCCCGTCTTGGATTATTGCCCCTTTTCCGTAAAATTTTAAATTTCAAAACGTTTAACAGATAGAGGTCAAGTGTATATTGCAAAACGGTTCAGCATATCAAGATCTACAAACTCTGAAATTTTGAAGAAAATCCAAAAAACCTTCTGGGAGTTATTGCCCTTTTTTCACTGAACTTTCAGAATTTTCATATTTTTCGTCTTTTATTTCCAAAACTATGGAAGCTGAAGGTTAAGTGTAAATTAATAAAATGTTTACCATGTTGTGTGGATTTCAGAATCGGTGTTTAAAATGGCCGCCAATAGGGCGGGAAAATTCAACAATATTCGATTTCAAAGAAATTAGGTTTCCAAATAGACATTGATGTAGCGACTTCAAAACCGATGTTAAAAATTGTTCGGTGATCGCCATTTTCAAAATGGTCGCCAAAAAGACGGGAAAATTCAACATTGTCCGATTTCAATGAAATTTAGTTTCCAAATAGGAATTGATGTTGCAACTTTAAAACCGACGTTAAAAATTGTTCGTTGACCACCATTTTAAAAATGGCTGCCAAAAAAGGCGGGATAATTCAACATTGTCCGATTTCAATGAAAGTTGGTTTCCAAATAGATATTGATGTTGCGAATTCAAAACGGTGTTGAAAAGTGTTCGTTTACATTGTCAAAATGGCCACCTAAAAAGGTGGGAAAATTCAGCATTGTCCGATTTCAAAGAAATTTGGTTTCCAAGTGGAGATATTTGATGTTGTGACTTCAAAACCGATGTGGAAAATTGTTCCTTGACTGCCATTTTCAAAATGGCCGCCATGAAAGGTGAGAAAATTAAACTTTGTTTGATTTCAATGAAATTTGGTGTCCAAATTGAATTTGATGTTGGGACTTCAAAGCCGGATCTTGAAAATTGTTTGTTTAGCAAAATTTTCAAAACGGCCACAAAAAGGCGTGAAAAATCGACATAGTCTGATTTTCATGAAATTTGGTTTCCAAATAGTTATGTATGGCGCAACTTCAAAACTGATGTTAAATTTTTTCAGAATGGCTGCCAAAAAGGTGGGAAAATTCAACATTGTCCGAATTCAATGAAATTTGGTTTCCAAGTGGAGATATTTGATGTTGTGACATCAAAACCGGTGTGGAAAATTGTTCCTTGACTGCAATTTTCAAAATGGCCGCCAAGAAAGGTGGGAAAATTCAACATTGTTTCATTTCAATGAAATTTGGTTTCTAAATAGATCTTGATGTTGGGACTTCAAAACCGGATTTGAAAATTGTTTGTTGAGCGCCATTTTCAAAATGGCCACAAAAAGGCGGGAAAAATCGACATAGTCTGATTTTCATGAAATTTGCTTTCCAAATAGATATTGATGTCGTAACTTAACTAGAGGCTCATTTGAGCCTGTATCGCTCACCTGAGCACCATCAGCCTGTTCTACGTACAAATTTGAAAGAGGAGCACCAAAGTATTACTTCAATTGACAAAGTTGCAACATTTTGGTGAACAAAGAACAATTACTCTTACATAACTTTTTGGATTTGCCTAAAAATTGCTCGATATGAAGATCTTGACATAACAAATGTTATATCAATTAACAAGTAACTTCTGTCTTTTATCGATTTCAAAATAGAAACAAAGTATGCAAAAATTGAAAAATTTTGATAAACAAAGGGCAAAAACTCCAACATGGGTTTCAGAATTTTCTTCAAAATTGGAGGATAGGTAGATCTTAACATGGTAAACCTTTTATCAATTTACACTTGACCTCTACATGTATCTGTTATAATTTTCAAAATAGAAGACAAAGTAGGTAAAAATTGAAAAAAATTGACAAACAAAGGGCAAAATCTATTTCAGGGGTTTTAGGATTTCCTTCAAAATTGCAGGGTAGGTAGATATTGACATGGCAAACATTTTATCAATTTACACTTTGCCTCTATCTTTTGCAGTTTTCGAAATACAAGACAAAGTATGTAAAATTGAAAAATTATGACGAACAAAGGGCAAAAACTCCTACATGAGTTTCAGGATTTCCTTCAAAATTGCAGGGTTGGTAGATCTTGACATGGCAAACATTTTATCAATTTACACTTGATCTTTATCTTATATAGTTTTCAAAATAGAAGACAAATTTAAATATGTAAAAATTGAAAAATTTTGACGAACAAAGGACCAAAACTCCTACATGGGTTTCAGGATTTCCTTCAAAACTGCACGGTAGGTGGATCTTGACATGACAAACATTTTATCAATTTACACTTGACCTTTATCTTTTATAGTTTTCGAAATAGAAGACGAAGTATATGGAAATTTTGAAAATTTGATGAAAAAAGGGCAATAACTCCTACATGGGTTTTTGGATTTGCATCAAAATTTCAGGGTAGGTATTTCTTGTCATTTTGAACAATTCTACCCTGTCAGATTTTCAATATCTGTAACGGTTTTCGAGTTATTTGCCCAAAACTGCAAGTTATGCCTATGTTCTATTTTTAGCAACGGCGGCCATGTTTTTAACCTGCGACTATAAAAATAACAAATTTGAAACGAGATACCCTACTGATGAATCAATTAAAGTTTGGAACAATTTAATCCAGTGGTTTCAGAGGAGAAGATTTTTGAAAGTGAGCTAAGGAAGGACGACGGACGCAAAGTGATGACAAAAGCTTACCCTGACATAGTCAGGTGAGCTAAATGTTGCGGTATTCTACTGATGATCCAAGTAAAGTTTTGTTATATTCGACCCAGTGGTTTCAATGGAGATTTTTTAAAGTGTGCTATTGCTGGATGGACAGACAGACACAAAGTGAAAGCAAAAGCTAATCTTGACATAGTTGGGTGAGCTAAATAGTTACCTTGTGAACGACATACTTTGTACGCATGTTTTGCATTTGTCATATACCACACAAAAAGTGTTTGGTGATGCTGATGTTAAAGACTGGGTCATGAGAAAATGATTGCAATACTGGTCCTTTGAAATGAAAGACAAAAATAATATACTAGAAGAAGGCAGAGACTAAGTGACAAGCTGTACCTTGCATTTGCTCATTATTTGGTTGTTTTATCATACCGGTACTTTTTGTGTAATAAAAGAACTTGGATTCTGGTGAAGTATTTTGGAGGAATAGATATTTAAATGCTTTTTCCTTGGGGATTGAAAGTTGAACTATAATGACCCCTGGCGGTAATGTTGGATGATATACGAACACTAGAAGTCATTAGGAAAGGACTATTGTGACAATTGTGCAAGTTGATTCAAAGTTTTTAAATGTGTTTTCCCATAAGGTGTTGAGTTTTTGCATCGAGTGTTGGCAAAATTGATCTAATAGTTTCACAGAACATATGTGATGGTTGTGTTGAATATGGTTTGTGTTTGGTATTTCACGAAATTTCCTACAAGGTACATTTTGTAATATAATTTGAGGTGTCTGGAAGATGAGGAACAGCAATAGAAGTTGCTTGGTTAACGTACATGAATCATTAGTTGGTAAACTCAAACTAGATGTGAGTGATGTTTGTTGCAATTTTCAAGGTTTTGTTACTGTAGGTGTTGTGTTTTTTGTTTTGGGGATTTCATTACAAGGACTGAAGAGACACAAAGTCTAAAGAAAATAAACTTGCAAAGATTTTGATATTTTGTACTAGCAATTGATATTTGGTATTAGTTTGTAATCACATCTGCCATCATTTGTTTTAGACAGTCAGTAAAATAAATAAGAAAATTGTAGGTCAACAACAACTTTACTACAAGGTAATTGTTTTGAAAACAATTCCAAAACTAAACATCTTTACTGTTTATGGTAACACAAATGCAAATGTAAGGTAAATATTGATAAAAAATAAATTGGAATTTAGATAACAGTGAAGTTCATTGGTCAGGTGTATAAAACTGAGCATGGGTTATTTCTAAATGTTTGAAAAATACATTTTTTTCAGAGTAATTCTTGCATTCATAATATATTTTACTTTGTGAATTTGTATTATATTAAGGCGAAACAATTTACATAGAAGGAATTTTTGGTAGGTCAGAATAATTTTTGTCAAAAATTAGGACTATGATTTTGTGCAAGTAGATTTTTTTTTGTAATTTGGGCTTGAATTTTAGTATTATTTTCTGAAATAGTTTTTAAGGTGTTTTATGAGCAACTTTTCAAAATAGTTTTGAAGAAAATATTTATGTACAAGCATGAAAACAATGAATGCATAAAAAGCAAACTGATGCCCTGTATACATGATTCAAGCTAATATTCAAGTTTTTTGATAGTGTATATACGATACAAGAAGCTTTAACAAAATCTAAAGCAGTGCAAAGCTCAGCAGGATACGACTGCATAAGGGCAACATTTGGACAAGTGTTGACTCAAAGTCGGTGTGGACTACATAAATTGCTGAACTTAAAGTAAGGGTATTTTTACAAAGTTGCCCAAATAAATGAAAAACATAATATTTAGAAATAATTTGCCCCAAAATTTGACAAGAAAAATGAGGCCATTTATTTTTTATTAATTGCTTTACGGATTTTATTTTTCAAAATTCAGGTCGGTCAGTCGGAAAATTAAAAAAAAAACCCTGAAAAACCTGTGTTGTCAGGATGTGGCCATGCCTTTTCTAGAACACTGTCCACCAACCATGAACAGCGTCGTACTTGCATCGGTTACTTTCATCATTTCTGTCCACATTCTAGTCCCAATATTCGAGGACATTTATGCTTGGCCTTAGGACATTATCTTTTGTACTGATCTAACGAAAATGATCACGCTGGTTGAAGAGTTGGTGCTTAAACCCCCCATATTTTATTGAATTTTCCCTCCTTCAGGATGACAGCTTTTACCGACTAATGATCCCTTGTTGTCACATTTTGTATGGTCTGCGGTCTGGTCACACATGGTTTGCATATTTATAATATTGGGTTCAATATTTTGCAGATCGGATCACACAAAACAAAATTAAAATCAGATGTTGGAACATTTTAAATCAATATTTGTCTACATAAATTACTCAATAATGCCCGGGAATAATGCACAGCACTTCATTATTACGATAGTGGTTCAAAGTAGTGGATGGAGTTAATGGAAGAAAGAAAATACAATTCATTCTAAGGTTATGTTTATTTCATCAAAACAAATTTGAAAAATACAAATACCGGACATGAAAATATAAATGGAAAGTGAAAGTAAACTTTATTGTGGAAGAACGGCAGGGCTTGAATGTCATGTTACCGTAAAATATAAATGCAGATTATAATTCTAATTATTTTTATTCTCAAGTGGAAAGATTTTTAAGGTCAGCAGTATACGAATCTTGAAGAATTAAATAGTAGGGATGGCAATGAGTAACTGGTTACTCTGTTAACCGTTGAAAGAACTGTAACCTGTTACAAATATCGATAGTCCACTACTCGCCCGTAATTCTAAAACAAGAGTGGCTGTAAATTCCCTTTTTACTACGCAGTTTCCTTTTGCCTAGGGACCTTGTGTTAAAATTTCATAATGATCCCTTCACTAAAAAGTTATTCAAGAAAATCAACTGTAT
>MJUU01053787.1:0-58130 GCA_002080025.1 Modiolus philippinarum | reverse complement strand
ATGATCAACTGGCCAAAGCGCAATGACAGTGTAAATATACTCTGTAAAAATACTCCATAATGTTTATGTACGTTTGGGGTCTGAAAATGTAACAATGGTTGATTATTTACTGGGAATTTTTAACCCACATTTCACTTACAACAGGAAATTGGAAAATGCGGGAAATAATAGCGGTTTATCTAAAAACCGCAAATTAGCGCTTTGTCCAAAAACCGAAAAATTACAAAAACATCATAAACAGGTTCCAAGATTCCCTTCAAAACTGAGGAGTAGTGAGATCTTGGAATAGCAAACATTTAATCATTTTCACTTGACCTCTATCTTTTAAATTTTGGGAAATAAAAGAAGAAAAATGTAAAAAAAAATGAAAAATTTTAGTGATTACAAAGGGTAATTACTTCTAAATTGGTATCAGGATCATTTCCATCAAAATTGGAGGGTAGGTAAATCATGAGATGGCAAACATTTCATCAATTTACACTTAATCTATATCTTCTATAGTTATGGAAATAAAAGACGATAATGGGAAAAATTGAAAAAAATTGATGAACAAAGGGCAAGAACTCCTACATGGGTCACCACTTTCTTTCGAAATTTTCAGGATGAATAGATCTTGTTTAACTGATCATATTTGCAATTTACAGTCTTTATGTATCTTCAATAGTTTTCGAGATAAAAGCCAAAAACCACAAAAATCATAAAATATTGATATTTCAAGGGCAGTAACTCCAACTACGGTCATCACTTTCTTTCAAAATTTCCAGTATACATAGATCTTGTGTAACTGATCATATTTGCGATTCAAAGATGTTATCTATCTTCAATAGTTTTCAAGATAAATGCCAAAAATTACAAAAATCGATAAAAATCAACATTTCAGGGACAATAACTCAAAATCGGTCTGTCTGATTCTTATGAAATTTTCAGTGTATGTTTATAATACCCTGCTAATTATTTTAGATCATTCAATAATGACGCGTTTTGTATTGTTTTGCAGAAAATTGTAAAAAAATATAAAAATCGGTAAAATTCAGTATTTCAGGGGCAATTACTCATAATTGGGTCATCAGATTTTNAAAAAATTTGATGAACAAAGGGCAAGAACTCCTACATGGGTCACCACTTTCTTTCGAAATTTTCAGGATAAATAGATCTTGTTTAACTGATCATATTTGCAATTTACAGTCCTTATCTATCTTCAATAGTTTTCGAGATAAAAGCCAAAAACCACAAAAATCATAAAATATTGATATTTCAAGGGCAGTAACTCCAACTAGGGTCATCACTTTCTTTCAAAATTTCCAGTATACATAGATCTTGTGTAACTGATCATATTTGCAATTCAAAGATGTTATCTATCTTCAATAGTTTTCAAGATAAATGCCAAAAATTACAAAAATCGATAAAAATCAACATTTCAGGGACAATAACTCAAAATCGGTCAGTCTGATTCTTATGAAATTTTCAGTGTATGTTTATAATACCCTGCTTATTATTTTAGATCATTCAATAATGACGCGTTTTGTATCGTTTTGCAGAAAATTGCAAAAAAATATAAAAATCGGTAAAATTCAGTATTTCAGGGGCAATTACTCATAATTGTGTCATCAGATTTTCCCGAAAATTCCAGGGTTGATTGATCTTCATCTGCTGATCATTTTAAACTTTTCAATATTTACGCGTTTGGTATTGTTTCCGAGATATTAGCTAAAAATAGCTGTTTTACCCCTATGTTCTATTTTTAGCAGCAGCGGCCATGTTGTTTGACCTACGACATAAAAAAATAACAAATTTGAAACTAGACATCCTAATGATGACTTAGTTCAAGTTTGATTCCATTTGGCCCAGCGGTTTCAGAGGAGAAGATTTTTGAAAAGTGAGTTAACGACGGACGACGGACGGACGGACGACGGACGCCAAGTGATGGCAAAAGCTCACATGGCCTTTTAGGCCAGGTGAGCTAAAAATATGGTGTTTACAAAATGATGCCTCAACTTCAAAACTTGTGTCGACAGTGGTCCTTAGCAAGAACGTTTTTGCCCAAAAAGCCCAACAAAGAAATATAGTAAAACATGATCAGACTTAAAATACAATTCAAGATACTGGTGGTGTTCGAACTACCAAAGTTTTGCTGTGGAAAGTGAGGGTTCGTCCGAAACTTATCAAATGAACTCGTAATCGACTAAAAATGAATTCTGTAGTAAGAGGGAGGGTATGTAATATGCTGTAATGTAATTAGGTTAACATGCATGAAAAATATTTTGGTTTGCACAGACTATATGGGATGTCAGGATAAGATACCTCAAATAAGAAAATATATCATTTTCTGGTGAAAGTAATAAAGCTATGAACATTTAGTTTATTTTAGCTAATATCACATATCACATGTTTAAACGAAAAGATAAATGACATGGGTAATAATTTTGGATATTAGATTTTAAGTAAAACGTGTTTAGAATGCAAAGTAAAAACTTCCTGTCTTAAATACTGAAGGAGATTTGCTCCGGACAAATGGGGTACCCTATTGTTTAAAATTTGACGTGAAAGTTCAACAACTGATATTTTTGACATAAATCATCAAAAATCAAAATCAAAGTACCATGCACACTTTTGATATATGTACAATTGATCTGCAAAAAAAAAACTTTCTGTCTTAAATACTATAGGAGATTTGCTCCGGACAAATGATGTACCCATTTGATAGCCGCAAGCCAGAACCGCCCGCCCATCGCCCGCCCTCCAGCCGTTTTCACCATTTTAATAACCGCATTTTTCCGATTGAAATTCCGGTGAAAAAAGGATAACAGGAAACACCTACCATGGTTGAAAAATACAGTTACATCAACAATGTTCCAAGGAACTGCGCAAAGAAAAACAAATAAACGATAGGAACTCGGAACACTGGCCAGCGGTATGGTTAAACCTCCACTTCCTCTGTCCCGTTTCCCCATAGTAAAACAAACATACGAATAAAACCCAAATACAGGTAGACTTTGAAAAGGAAAAGACAAACGTATATTTGAAAGATGGGTCAAGGAGTGCTCACCGCTAAACTGGCAGCTAGCGTAAGGAGCCTAGTCTGCTGTTAAAACACTACGGCAGAAAAATCATATTCAAAACTTCCAGAAGGTTCTGGTAAAGAATTGTCATGTATTTCAGTAGACGTCGGCAGTATAAGTGAGGTCATGTATGAGAGTAAAACTCTCATTACACTGGATCCAAAAGACAATTTAACGGATGCATGCAGAATACCATGGTCATATCCCCTATCACGTAAAGAATGTAAGTTACGTCCAAGTTTTTCTGTTTTTTTTAATCAGTTTCTGTTTTTTAACAACATTTCCATTAAACGAGGATAATATTTAGATATCAAATGTTTATATCTTCTATGAAACTTTTGAAATGCATTTAACAATTTATGAAATCTGTTACCTTGTTTTAAAATTTCGGATGTGATAGTAAGGTCACGTTCATTACAGTCGTCAAGAGTAGAACCAACGCATGAAAATCGTAGCATTAATCAAATGAACTGCAGATCGGAAAATTTAAAAGACCATTTGTTTTGATTTAACCAAATTATGTGGAAGCGTTGTAAAAAGTGTAGAAAAATCATAACTGTCGATAGATAAAACTGGTTTTTTGTATTGATTGTAAAGTACTAGTATCTAAAACTTCAATAGTTTTTTACCCACTAAAAATAATTGACATTAGAGTTTTTTGCAGTATTTTATTACTTACTCCTTTATACAAGTAAGTGCACTGGTTAAATGGATGGATACATTGGTATGAGGACAGATGCTCAATGCCGAAATAAAACGATACTTGCAGGGATTTTTTAAAGCTAAGGAATCTAGTACATTGTAGGCAATGTGTCGTACTTTGAGCATATTTGTATCCTTATAATGTTGTTTGGTAAATGTTGGTTTGTCTCAATTGGTACGTATGGAAGTATTAGACTTGTCCAATAGTCTTGCTGGATAGTATTTCTTTCAAATGATAGCAAGGTTGTTGGAACTTTTGTCAACAGTTACAAACGCATATTTTTCGCCCAGATCTCTCAATTTTGACTTATTCTATTGAGGGACGGCTCGGGTGGTGACTAATCATTATTATCTTTATAAGAATTCATTCTGTTGGTGACACTGGTTTTAATTTAACTTTGAACAAATTAAGAGCATGTTTGTCTACACTTTCGCATTTGCACCATTTTATGCAATACTTTGTGACTTTAATGATATCAAAACAAGCTTGACACTTTTTTTCTGGAAGGTGGACGATAATAAGACCCTTTTCTAAAGTATCGGCGAACTTCTATATCTACAACAATGTTTAAGTACCCCGTTAATATATTTTCGCGGGGATCATAGCGGTTTTGCGATATGGAAAAGTTTCAGCTGCTGTGGTAGTTTCTTTCAAAATTCGCATCATAGGTAATAGAAGAGATATTGAAAAAAAACAAAAACACTTCAATGGATGACAGCGATTGTAAGAACACTTTGCCAGTTACTTTTATGTTTGTTGACGATCCCGCATCTAAGGTATAAATCAAGACATGGATGTAGCGTTGCTCGACATCTAGTAATGAATGCCGTTCAAACCGTCTTGAACTGACCATGAAGTGTGGGCAGAGCTCATTATTTAAGGCCTCATAATGAGTTAAGATGAAGAACAACAATAAAAGCGTTGTTCTATTGCTTTGTTTTTACCATGTATTGAAAGAGTCTTTATCTCATCTGCATTTTCGCTATATCCTTTTATTGTGTTTTCTAGTATTTTGTTTGTAAGGAATGGAAATGACAGGCATGTCTTGGTTGTCAAAAAAGACGGGTATGCGTTTTTGAATATACGCATCCCGAAAAACGCCAGCAATATCAATCAAATCAATTCCTTTATTAATATATTTAATTTTCAAAAATTGCTTAACATGATCATTGGGTTTTGTCAATTCTCGGAAAAAGCCGGTGAAACCAGAATCATTAATAATTTAAATAAAGTCATACATCGAACTATTAAAAGACGTTGTATCAAAACCCAAAGAGATTTTATAAAGTTAAGTTACAAAAATTCACTTTCATTACAAATTAAAGCCAAGCAAGAAGATTAAAATATTTTTAGCATCACATATTGAGGGCCCACAAAATAAAAAAAATGTTCGTCTTTCAAGAGACCACGTAAGGCACAGTGAGGTATCTAAGATCCAAAGCACGAAATAATAAAACGTGAGATTCATTCTTTGTATTTAGATGAAGAACTTTTATATCTGTTCTGTCAATTTCTCTTTTAAAATAACTTCGGTATTTTATTATTTACACCTTATCATTCTCCATATATATAAAGTACGTTACAGTTTAATTTTATGTTGTTTATATAGGCTCGTTCGAACCCTCCATTTCTGGATCTGAGATCAGGGGGCAAAAGGCTTACTCGGAGAGACATAAAGACTACCTGTAAGACTACTTTGCCCGATATTTTATACTTGTTGAGTACTCCACATCCATGAAATACAGGATACATCGATGTAGCGTTGTTCATCATTCAGCAAGTGAATTCCGAATTCCGCTCAAACCGGTGCTAGGGGTCTTGTTGAGCTTACATGAGATTGGAGTGCCTGCTCTTTGTTGAAGGCCTCATGGTGACTGCAAGATGAAGAACAACAATAAAAGTGTTGTTCAATTTGCTCAATTTTCTTGTCCCATGTACATTTACTCCATATCCCTTCATTTGTGTATCAAAGAGAGGAAAGTGAAAACAATTTCTTCTTTATGAGAAATCTTTACCTGATTTTTTACCCTAAACTGGTAAATTAAAGATCGTCCTCACATATGACTTCTATCCAAATTTAAAAAAAAAAATAACCATACCATTTTTTCACAATTTTAGGCAAAATGCATATAAATGTTAAATATTCCTAAATGCTGAACGTCAAAAAGAATGTTTTCCCTTAATAAAAGTATTTGTCGTCATTCATTAAATATTTTAAGATACCATTCACAATCTGGATATTTTGATGCTGTCATATTCAATAAATTATGAAAGGATAAGGAGTAAATGCACATGAGACAAAGTCTCTACAAATACTTGATAAGCAAGAAATGGAACAATGCTTTTATTGTTGTTGTTCATATTTTTAAATAGAGTGTAATTTCAAGCCAGATGGATATTTTATTTCCATTTACGAAAAATAATTAAAAATCTTGTGTTTTATTGATACAACCCAAAACAAAAAGAAAGGAGTTATCTCCTCCCACCCCAGGTCTACTTCCTTAAAGAATTTCGACAAGACGTTCTTCGCTTTCAGCACAAATGAAAGGCCAACCGAAAACGCAGAATTAAGAGCAACAGGCATACTGATTCGACTAAAATCAGATAATTTATAGTCTACAGTTTTGAATATCATGATCATTTAACTCTGTTTGGTATTTGCATTTTTTCCATAGAGTTTTAATGTAAGGAATTTGAAACCACGAATTTAAGTACCCACGAAATAGTGATATTTATGAAAACCACGAAAATTGATGTACTTCAACAGTATTTATATAAATATATTATTTGCCAACAAATTTTGTTTATAACTAAACCTAAGATTCCAGTTTTTTAAACCATATTGTTGTATCATTACATATTTGTTATCTCTTCTTCAGTGCAAATAAAATCATAACATTTGAAGGATCATTATCCAAAACATGTATAAAAGCTGATAGAAAACAAAATGACTAGAACTAAACGGAAATGTCAAAACAGTAATGAGTAATTCGTGTCAAAGAGCTCCTATTTTGGAGATCACTGTATTTTATTTGAAGATTTTTAGGCATCAATTGGGGATTTGTTGGTCGCTAAAGCGTCGCCAGTAAACGGATATTTGCGACCATCAAATCCCCAATTGATGCCTCCAAAAATTCAAATAAAATAAAGTTATCTCCCTTCTAATGTAGTTGCGTAATTTTACAATGTTTATTACAATAATTATTATTGAAATCAACATCAGAAGGACGTATTGCAATATTACTCCACCTGGAGTATACTTCCATTGTTTAATAAACAATAATTCATTTATTTTATTCATTTATTCTGGACTTAAATAAAACCGGAGATTTTATAATGTTGCATTTATATAAAATAATTCATTGTATCCAAATAAAAATCATTTTGAATGAACATTGTTTTTTCAAACCAAAACTTCTTGTCATTTTGCTTGGACAATATGGCGCCGATCACACTGTCATTCGGAGGAAAGGATATTTGTAATTTATTAAGGATTACCGGAGTTCGAAATATGCTACTGACTAACTCAAAAGCCACAGAAGTATTGTTTTTTAAGTTTACTTAGTGATTCCAAGTATCACTAGCAGACGGGATTTGATCTTTTTGGTCATTTTATCTTAACGCTGTATTGAAAGGCCTAACACAATATTTTCAAAACAATTTCAGACATTCGGTTATTTTTGGAAAATAAAAGAATCCACGGACTTTCAAGACTTGTTCAAGTTGTAATATAAAACAAGATAAAAGTTCTCAGACAAGAGGCAATCCTCTTCTGCATGCGAAAAGTCGTTTAGATATTTTTGTTCAGAACTGGCAAGTACTTTTCGGGTGTACAATTCCTAATAATAGACCAATGATAAAATAAACTAAAATGTAGAATCAAATAAAGAAAAACAGAACATGACTTTTCAAATATTTTTACAGCGTTTACCAAAAGAACACACTACAATAGATATAATTATTCCGGCAAAATAACTAAATACCGAACTTAATGTCAATTATGCTTATGCATATTTTGACAGCTTATGTCTCCTCAGTGCAGATAAAATCTAAATATTTGGAAGACCATAAACTCAAAAATGTTTAAAACCTGATAGAAGCCAAATAACCAATACTATCTTAATAGAAAGCCAAAGTCACCTAAGGATAGAGCTTTTGTATGAGGGAGATACCCCTTAGTTTTCAACAAAACTAACGAGTAGGGTAGCATTCAATCTATTCAAAATTAGATCTACAATTGTTCTCTATAGTCACTACTTCCATACAACAACTTAAAGGTATAATTGGTAGATCTAATTTAGATTATATCGTGTAACGTTCAAATAGCTTGGGTAAAAAGATAGTACAAGAAGATTAATAGGATCTTGCATAAGGTCAGATTAAAGATCGGGCTATCTTTCACAAGTGTAAGAAATTTCGTCTTTTCTCGAGTGGAGCGTAGCGGAACGAGAGGAAAAGACGTAGAATTTCTTACACGAGTGAAAGATATCCCGATCTTTCATTTTGACCGAATGCAAGTTCCTATTTCTTCCGTAAAACACGGATAGAAATGTCTAGAAACTTATACCGTGTGAACAACGTTGTCGCCATTTGAGTGTTTCTAACATTATGACGTCAGGTGTTTTATGACGTTTAGTCATGGATACGATTGTTGTATCACAAAAATCAACACGTCTGGTTGGTCATTTACCGATGTGAGATGAGGTCGCGTGCATCGATCTCACATGGGTCATCTCCCACTGTAAACCACCATTTACGAAAGAAAAGTATATCTAACAACAATAACATGGAATTCATAACAGTTTAGGTTGGCAACTACATTGTCAAATAAAAAGATTACAGGAGTTTTCGACAAAAAAGTTGACATAGATGATTACATCAGAAAATCTTATTGATTTTAAATTATACAGTTAACGGGCCCATTGTTATGTTAAAATGCAACAGGGTTAATTATTAGAGCAAACGCGAAAGAGAGATAATTCAACGGCAAATAAGGAAATGAGAGAACATAAGGTATACAAGAATAGAAAACACGATGACTAGGGGTAGCATAGTTTAAAATAAGTGACTCCAAAATGAGGAACAACAATAAAAGCGTTGTTCTATTGCTTAGTTTTACCAACTTTTTGTGGAGACTTTGTCTCTTGTATATTTACTACCTTCATTGCTTTGCTTATTTTATATCTGGCAAAGCCAACACTACTGATTTTATAAACTACTAAAAAAACTGAAAGTAAGGGTAAGTGTTACGAAAATTGGTTCCTCGCCTTTTTTCAGTTTCCATGGCAACGGCGGCCATTTTGAAAATTCCAGAAATGGGATGAGACTATATTAGAAACGGAGCAAAAACAATAAGTGGCCAAATTACGTTTGCGCGACTTGATAAACATAAATGAACAAGAACGCCACAAAACTAAAGCACTAGCAGTGTTAACCTCTACAAAAACTACGGTATTCTGAAAGGGTAAGTATGATCTACTCCGCTCGTGGCACCCGTCACACTTCCAGTAAAAAGCCCGGTTTTGTCACATACGGTGTCTGTCAGTCCGGTAATAAACTATGGATCTTTTCTCAACTGTGAAATAGAAACATTTTAATGGTCTGTCATGGTATCTGTAGTGACTGAACATGTCCTTGATGTATAAGTTTCGCTGTTCAAACTACAGGCACGACAATAGCCTGTAACTCTACTGATCTCATGGGTCGATTCGGAAATTCACTCTGTTAGGCGGCTTAATAGAATTCTGGAGGTCTAGGGTTCGATTCCTGGAGGTAAACATTGAAAACTTTGTAGGGGATTCATGCTCTCAGGTTACAGTTCATAGGTTAGCCTAAAACAATCACGAGAAAACTTTACTTACTCAATGGATATTAATTTTGTTATTTAACTGTTTAACTGTTTAGCAATAAGAGACCTAAAAGACGAAAGAAACCCATATCATCCCTCTGAAAAAGCGAGATATAAAATGTAAAAAAGAAAAATTAAAAAAAAGAAAAAAAAGGATACCAACGATATAGCTGAAATACTGTTTTTTAGTCAATGCTTAGCATTCCGGAATAAATATTTCTGTGTGAATGATCTCACTGGGCTTCTTATTGCCTGAAAAAATAGATGAATTTAGATGATAACTGCCTTTATTTAAACATTTTATATTATATGAGATAATTAAAAGATTTCAGCATGATTTAATTAAATCATAAGCATAGCATACACTTATTAACATATGAAGACTACATTACAATTATTTATTTACTTAAATTATTTGAATGATTTAAAAACATATTACTTTTATTTCAGTCTGTTTTTATTTTACCAATCGTACAACACTTAGCACTACCATGTGTCCCTCAAGGATTCAAATTATTTTTAGATTACTTAATTTAATGATATGTAGATAAGGGTCTGCAAGTCTCGTTGGGTTTTGGAACTTCCTGTTAAATTGTACCGGAAGTTGCATTTTAACAAAAATATATGACGTTATGGAAATGTCAAAATCCTGTAACGTCATGTTCTGATGGGAAATATTTCATCGTGATTTCTCAGTGTCATATGACGAGACTTACTGACCATAATAATGCATGATAATAATTTCTTTCAATATTTGTCACTATAACAAATGTTAAGAGTTCATAAATTGGTAAAACTATGTAACATACAATGATTTCATGGTGGATTCCCATAATTGTAAACCTTTTGTTCTTTAATTTTACAAAGAATCATAAATATTGCAAGTTGTATTTTCATAATAAGGTGATGAAAAAGTCTGTGATTGGTCAGCTTTGGGTTTAAATGATTTCAAGCGGTAATACAAATAACATGTTGCCATTATAAATGCAATACATATTAAGGAAAGGACTACAACTGCTCCTATATAAGCGTGGATTTTCTCACTCCCTGAAAAATCATGAAAAGTATTTTTTTAAATTATCAGAAGAATTATGATTTCATAATACGCCGTTACCATTGATAACTTATAGCAGTCTATAAATTCTACAATTATCATTTTAGGTTTTTTTTAATACGATCAAGCCAAGTTGTAAAGCAAGTAATATTAAGATATTATATAAAAACAGTTGGCCATAATAGCTGTTGGTGACAGGACGCCAATTGATCATTTCTGTTTTTTGCTTCTGTTGTAATATCTCAAATATAATACCGTAATAGGTTTTAATTGTGTCATTTGGCTTCTTAAAACTTCAGTATTTCTTCCTAAGTCGCCATTGCCTTTAATTTCCAAAGAAAATACTCTATCCGTTCCATGATGAAGAAGTACTATGCGAACTGACAAAAATTTACCTAGACGTCTAATTAAGTAATAACAGTACATTCTTTGAAAACTCGAGGGCGTCAATCGTAGATTTGACGGTCAAAATGCAGTTTATAGGCGACGCGTAGCGGAGCCTATAAACGGATATTTAGACCGTCAAATCAAGATTGACGCCCTCGGGTATTCAAATAATGTACTGTTATTGCGATTCTAATGCAACAAATCAATTTCATGTTCTATTTTGAACCCTTGAATTTGTAACAATATTAGGAACCAGACTAAACAGGGAACCTACTTGTCACAGGTGTGTAGATGGTGGAATTGACGGTCAGTTTTGAGCAATCAAACCCTCGTTATATAAATGTTGCATTAGAATAACGAAATATACTACTATTCTAGATATACAACAATTGAATATACATGACATCTGTAGTAAGATATATTTGTTTCACTGAGGAGGTTGTTAAAATAAAAACTGCGTATATGAAATGATAGTCTGAAAATATAAAAATGAATCATACCTTAAAATGCTTTCTACCATTAAAATGATTTATAGCTGTTTTCAGCTACAAAGCATCTAATACATGACCCAAGAGCGTCTATAGATAATCCGTAAAACTTGACGGCATGATCTGAGGGTGACCATACACCTCCAGATGAATCTTATAACCGGATATTTGGTGGTCATTTTTAATCCCCGTGATATTAGCATAAAGACCAGGGAAATGAGTTACATATTAAAAACACTTTAAATTTTTAACATGACAATGTTTTATAGTGAAGCGTAATATCATCTTTAACTTTATATTTTATTTTTGTTACCTTTGTACTCTTAACAAGATCGACTGCATCTGGTAACGCTCAATATTTATATTCTATAACCTTCTGCCTAAAGTAAATGAGTATCTTCCTCGTGTATAGCTCTGTCCTTAGCTGATTTTGGTTTTTCATTTAGATAAAAAGGATTAATGTCTTCTATATAAGCTTTTACGCATTTCAGTGCATGGCTTTTCAAATAATTTGATTTGATATGCACTGACGAGACCAGTGTTACGGAAATGTCCATCTGGAGAAACTAAATATAAAGTAACTTTGGTATCTTGTTATTCATTGGTACCAGAAGTCTTGGGATGTGTGCCTCTCCCTCTTTAGAAATGATATATCGTCTTGGAAAAAAGTTAATATCAAAAAAACTGAACAAGATATATTTTGAGATGAATTGAATGATCCACACGAGCGGTTCTGTAATCCTTATTCTTCTTATCCTTCCTGCCAGGAATAATAGGATCTTGCATAAGGTCAGATTAAAGATCGGGCTATCTTTCACAAGTGTAAGAAATTTCGTCTTTTCTCAAGTGGAGCGTAGCGAAACGAGAGGAAAAGACGTAGAATTTCTTACATGAGTGAAAGATATCCCGATCTTTACTTTTGATCTTATGCAAGATCCTATTTCTTCCGTAAAAAGCGAAAAGAAACGTCTGGTAACCTTTACTGTTTGACCAACATTGTCGCCATTTGAGTATTCTTTACATTGTGACGTTAGGTGTTTTATGACGTTTAGTCATGGTTATGATTGTTGTATTACAAAAATCAACACGTCTGGTTGGTCATTTACCGGTGTGAGATGAGGTCGCGTGCATCGATCTCACATGGGTCATCTCCCACTGTAAACCACCATTTACGGAAGAATCATGTCTCTTTCGATTATTAAGTTTCATCAGATAAAGTTTAATGTTTCAGACACATTTAATCTGTACGGGTAAAAGTAAGATAGGTATAGCATGCGGTTTTTGCATTACTGTTTATTATTATCGCTAAAAAGGTTGCAAAGATAACAATTACATCGGCTATTGTAATCTATACTCAATAATACGAAAAAGAAAGGAAATAGGGTACATGTCAATGAGACAACATCCCATATCCAGGTTAAAACGACCCAAAACAAAGCATCTAGGGGTCACCGTACGGTCTTCAACACAATACATTTCTTCCCTATGAAAAACTTTTTATTTAAATTATGTTAGTGCTGCCAACAATCTGGAATGTTTTACGAATTTAATGTAAATTTCTAAATAAATTGGTCCAAAAATATTTTTTTCTCGTGGACTTTGGCTTTTGACAACTCTGTTCGGTAATTTCGTTATTACCCCTATTTCATAAAAGAAAAACAACGAAACATTCTTACGGCTTTATATGTTAATCTTTGATACGAGTTAGAGATATTCTTCAAGTTTCAGGGTGTCTATTTCTTCTACAAACTGTTTCAAATGACGGTGGATATAATTACGTTAATTGTGCGTCAATTAAACGATGCAAATCAAATTTGTTTTCCCAATACGATATTCGACTTCAAAACTGATGAAAATATTTGTAAAAATTGAAAATTTTATAATAAACATGTAATAAGAATAAAAAAAAATACACACAAACATTATTAAATTCACGTTCTTGAACAGAAAATTCCTGCATTACATACGTAATTTTACTTTACAATATGGTCAGTACTGCCGCTAACGCACAAAGGGAAACAACCAAACCATGCATTTCGTCCTTACCTGAAAAATAGAACAAATACATACTATAGACGGTTTCAGAAATTGGTGATTACTGAGTTATCGAACTTGACCGCCAGGTGCCGCATAGTCGTCCGCCATTAAGAGGGTGTAGACTCGGTTTTTACCTAGGCAATGTATGGTCATTTGTCGTGATTAAATTAAATAAAAATAGAATTTTTACATTTTTATTTCAAACAAGTATCCGTCCTGAAAGAATATACATTAAATTATTATTTCCCTGGCAGATTGTGGCATGTAATTATAATTTTCAGCCATTGTAGGTGTTTCCTGTTGTCCCTTTTATTTCATGTTCAAAATTAATTTTTTATTAACTAAAAAATTATAAAATAAGTAATATGAAAATCTGAAGGTAAAAATTTTGACCATAACTTTTTTGCGTATTGTAAAATATTACATAATATTCAGCAATTCATGCTTCCGTCCAGGTGACAATAAACGGTTTTTTCCAGGTAGATAATTTCACCTTGAGGCATGGCACGTGTCCTTAATATACTGATCGGTGTGATTGTTTAAACAAGTTTAATTAATGTTATGACCCTTTGATCAGTGTTGATTGCATCCACAAAGAAATGAAGGTCATGGATTTTAAAATAAAATCGGAACAAAATTTTTATTTACAACGTGTTTTGAAATATTTTTTTTCGGGAATAGAACAAACTACTATTCCGACAACACACAAACCCACTTTCCAGTTGGGCTGCTCATTTCTAGCACAAAAATTATTGCTATTGCTTCTTGGTCAGAGAAAGGTAACTCCAACGAATTTGGTAAATACCCAATAGTTTCATTGCATATACCAATTTATCCCCAAAATATAGTTTGAACGCCTTTAAAAAAAGTAAAGGAATAAATAGTAGCGATATGTTATTGGAGTTATTTGAATTTTGGCAAGTTGGACGCTATCCGTTAACATAAATTTATGCATTTTAATCTTTACTTTTTTTCTTCAATTTGTGTGTTTTTAGGTGCGAAATTATTTTTTGTGTCATGTAACTTTTTTTTTTTTTTTTATTCTTGCAGAATGACGCCCGTGCCAAAAAAAATGCAGTTCAATCATATTTCAGATGTCATTGTTTTGCCGATTTGCTGTTTTTCCCTACTAAAAATATTATTACCCGAGACTATATGAATTAAATACACCTTTTGTTTTTTTAACTTCATAAACCCCAACAAAATGTTTCAGAAAACAGATATTTTCAAAGCATTCAACATAAAATTATTATCATTTTTTTATACTTCTGCTTAGCTTAATAAAAGTCAATTTCTACAAAATTTTTAAGAGCTTGTATATTTACATTAAAATCTATTATAAAAAATATTAATATCGAAGTTATTTTTCAAAACTTTCGGAATCTTCAAATTATTTTTTATTTCAAATATAACTGATTTATTTTTTAATATAAATTAAATGTGAATTTGATTTCTTTTCCTTCAAGACTAAGTTCCATATTCTTAATCAACTTGTAAAATATCGAACTTCTATACTTAATGAACAGTTATTTGTAATATATTAATATATATTAGTCAGTTTCTTTGATGTCATAATAACTGTTTTATGACTTAAATAGGTTTTGATCACTTTCTCAACAGGTGTTATTGAAGTAATTAACGGTTATAGTATGACACCTGTATCATTAAACCTTTTACCGATTAATCGGCAAACACCGAGATGTTACGAACGTTACACCCTTCCGGTAACAAGTTCACTCGGAAGTCGGTAATGGCGGCACCCATGATTTTGTGAATAAAAAGGTCTATACTTAATTTTGACATATACAAATAAAAAACAAATAAAAATAAAGAAGGAAAAGGCTATTACAACAACATCAATTTCTCACACAGTTAAAACTAGACGCTCAACAAGATTATATCTTGTCTATGGTTGGGCGTCTGTATAATTTTTAGGATTATTTTCAGTTCTTAAAAGTGTAAGGGGTTTGCGAATACCCCTTTCAGCTGTTTATATGTCTTAAACAGTTTGGGCGAGGAAGTGCATGAAATGGAACAATGGAAATCGAGCCCTTGTTTAAATAATGAGGTAGAAATGTTATTTTTAGGATTGTTAACCATAGAAGCAAAATTATTATATTCGTTTGGGAGACTTGACAAAAAAATATTTGCAGATATTTGAGTGGTTTGTCATGTTTTGTTTTCCCTTTTTTCACCTTAGGTTATGTTTTTGCTTGTGGTTGTTTGTTTGTTTGTTTGTTATTTTTGTTTGTTTTTCTTTGTTTGTTTGTCTTCTTAATTTTTGTTTGTTTTTTTTAATCTGGATTGTTTGTTTATTCACTTGAATTGTATCGGGAATTATTTTAGCGTTACTTGTGCACAATGGGGCAAAGTTTTAAAGCGTGCATATGATTCTTTATTCATATCTATTTTTGTTACAGAATACAGTAAAACCTGTCTAACCCGACAAACTTTTAGGACCATACAGTGGAACTTGTCTCATTTGAAAACCTATGGGGACCATACAAATACCGTAAAACCTGTTTTATCCGACAAAATTTTGGGACCATACAAATACAGTGGAACTTGTCTAATTTGAAAAACACTTTGGGGACCAAAAATAATAAGTTTGATTATTCTGGATGTCTGAATAGAAAGTGTAACTTAGCATTTAAAAGTCATGACTGGGTTGCACAAAATTTAATAGAGTACATGTCCGTTTAAGAATTTTGAATGTGCTCTGTAAGACAACTATAGACCGACACGAAAGGTCTTTTGGGTTTTCCCGAGCTTGTCCTCAACCTATTTATTTTTCAGTTTAACGGAGATTCTTATTCCAAAACTGGAAAGGTTGCCACATTCAGATGTTGTTTAATTGTATTTCTATATTTTGTTACTTTACCATTTAATATTACCGTTATATTTCCATTTTTCATAACCACCTCGCAACACTTATTTGTCTTTTATATACAGGTATTTGGCCAAAAAAAGTTATTAATGGTGGTTCTTTATTTATTTTTCTTTGTTCAAGCAGGGGTTATGTACATAACACGTTGTAATACTATCACAAATAGATATACATTTAAAAAGTAACTGAGAACATGTGCAGAAATTGTTGTCATTTTAGGAAAGGTAGCTGTGCAACGACGAGATAAACATATGGTTTTTCCACTCAAGCAATGTACACTAAATGAATGACAAAAAGTAAATATTTTTATGTAAATGAAATGAACAAATGAGTATCTCATTGTTGAAATCCTAATTGTGTCTTACAGATGAAGAACAATAATAAAAGCGTTGTTCCATTGCTTTGTTAAATCAAATATTTGTAGAGATTTGGTCTCATGTGAGGTTACATATCCTTTCACAGTGTGACGGGTGCTGTTAACAGAGCAGGACATGCTTACCCTTCCGGAGCACCTGATGTCACTCTCAGTTTCACTGGAGTTCACACTGTGAGTGCTTTGTTTTGAATGTTGTGATTTCTGTTTCTGTGCTTTTTGTCTGTCTAGCGTCGTTGTTTTGTGTCTGACGTCGTTGTTTTCCATGTTCTCGTTTTGGCCATGCCTTTGGACTTCGATTTTTGTAAATTTCACCCCTTTGTTCCTTCGGTATTCTACTGCCGTTGTTTCATTGTCAATATATCTTTAATGTTCTTACATATGTGGTTTGATTATATTATTAATGTTAAAGTAAATATACCATAATAAGGAAAACTGCAGCAGGTATTGTTGTAACATTTACCTTCAATTAACAAAACCATCTTTAGATATATCACCTGCCATATATACCTAAAAGTTATCCCACAAGGACGCATTGTGTATGTTTAAGGTAAACCCGATAGCCGAAGGCCCAATGGGCGATTTTATACAGCCATACCAAGTCCGAGTGTGATAAATTATTAAATACCAGATAATATATTAAGCGAAGGAAAACCGATATACATTCTTAAAATTTTATGGTTATTGTCATGAAATAAATAATCCATATCATTATAATCATATAAATCCTTATTGGGCCCACAACGATTCTTCAAATAGTATCTATAAACAATGTAAGTTTGTGGTGTAATTGTTAAGGCAGAAATCTAGTAAATAAATAGAGATAAAAAAGAAGTCTAGAATGAAACAATCCTAGATTTAATCTCACTATGGACTATGTTATTTTTTAAACGTATTAAAAGAATAACCGTAAAACATAACATCTTACTAAGTCAAAAGAATTTAAAGTTCTCAAATTCTTGCCTTCACAAAGTAGTATTCATTCCAACAGGACGAGATTGCTTGAACGATCCGAGTTAGATCACCCCTATGAGGTCTAAAAGCTTGGATTCATCAGGTGTTAATTTGCGCAAGGACATCATAAATTATTGTTGCAGTGTTCGAAGCAGTACGTGTTTGGGTTTTTTATTACTGTATAATTTGATTAAAATTAGATATTAAATGAATTTTGTTGCTTAAAATGACATACAGAAAGAACCGTTTTAATATGTAACATGAATATGATACCAATAATAATGATATTTAAATGCAGCATAAGCAGTGAGCCAGTTAGTTTAGGAAATGATAAAGCAAACTTACTGATTACTATAAGCACTATACAATGCACAGAAACGCAACACAACACTATGTTATACCTTTTGTGACTTTCAAGTTCTCAAAAGCATTAAAATGTTCAAACAATAACAAACACATGCTGAAAACAAACGTCGTCAGGACCTTTTGAAATACATCAGCAAAGAGTTGCGAAAGAGTTATTTTATAAAGTTAAAATTATTAAGTTCACTGTCTTGAACATAAAAACTAAAACGGTTTATCAAAAGTGCATTTTGCCATTCAATTAAGACCAATAAACCGGTTTAACCCTACCACTGGCTTTTGCTAGTGCCTGTACCAAGTCCGGCTATCACGAGTTCCTATCGTAACTTATGTTTGTCTCTTGTTTCATTAATGTTTTTCTGGTGCAGTTTGCTTGTAAATTGTGGCATGTGATTGTAGTTCCTGGCCATTGTAGATGTTTACTGTTATCCTGTTTTTGTAATCTAATTGATCAAATGTGCAGAATGAGAAGACCAAAAAAAAATCATACTTATTTTTATATTAACAATGAAAGGATATGGAATAAATGCCAATGTAACAAAGTCTATGGTAAAAAGCAATGGAACAACGCTATTATCATTGCTCTTCATATTGAACTCATCATGAGGCCTTCAACAATGAACTTTTCTCATACCTTATAGTGAGTTCAAAACGGATCCTACATGTATAAATCCGATAATGTATTTTTAAAATTTTTCACAGGAAATAAACCTTTTGATAAATTTGTCATTGATTACGATATGCCCATAAGATATCAAGTTAAATAGTTTTAGATGAATTATCAATAACTTAAACTTACAACTTAGATTCTGTAAAGATGAAAAAATTAAGATTTATTAAGGAAATACATTGCGCATATCTGAAATGACTTAAAACAGGGTTCTCCATAAGCGGTTATAGCGAGCGTCCCCGACCAACTATCAAAGTTAAAAGCCGGTTGGCAAAATCGGAAATTTTACAGATCCTTATTCATATGATACCTATTAAATAATTGCAAGTAATTAATAGGGATGAGTATCGTCAATAAAATATTGTATCATGATATATCGATACAGGGCAAGCGTATCGTGATACGTATCGATACGTATCGTCTTCTGATTTCTTAATTTGATTACATTTTAAAATCTTCTTCTTTTAACTATTTTATGTGATAAATAGTAAAACATTCCTTAGTGAGACAAGAGTGTTCATTTTCACGAGCTAAATAAATTTTTTTGTCCTTTTTCTGACTTTTTCATACTTAAATCAGAAAATTTCGATAATTTAGGTGGTACTTGTTTCTGAAATTATAGCAGAAAATCAAAAAACGATACATATTGTCATAGTGTCAGATCATAACCTCCAGGATCAATTCCTTTATTAACCTGAATTATTTCTGGTTGTCAACGGTTTGTTTACCTATGCACGTGGTCAAATTGATATGTGAAATGTGTAAATCTAGTTAAGAAATTGAGAACATATAATACAATTCAAAGAACGCCGTTTTAATTTATAAATATTGTTCCAAAAATTTGCAAATCAAGATTGAAAACAAGCCCAGCCTTATCAATTTTTGACATGGATCAATAACGCAATTACATTGTTGAGTTGCGTCCCCTTGAATAAATTGTATCAAAATACTTAAGGAATAAGTTATTTTAGAACTTTTAAGACTGAATATTGAATTTCATTGAAAACCCTGCAAAACGTTGCAAGTTCAAAATTTTCATTATACCAATCCGACAAAAGTAAGAAATACTTATTCATGTTCACTGCTTACAAGTGGTAATTTGAAGTTGTACTGTACTAAGCACACAGTTTAATAATCTCAATTAATAGAAATATCTGTTGTACGGATGTCCAAAGTGACAACATGACTTTCATATGTCTCTTCAGTTGTTAAATCTTATTTTTAAGAAGAGTTGCTACTGATATGAAAACAAAGAAATCACTTAAAAAATAATACAAAATGTTGAAATCTTGATATAAATAGTATCGATATGTAAGTACTTTCCGAGCGTAGATTGTGAGGCGCTTTAACTTACACTGGAAAAGTCAGCACTGTAAAACAACCAGCTACATGTAGTACCGAACATCTATGGAGATCCCTGGGCAAGTTTTTCGAAATTTGATGTGAAAAGGTCTATGTGGTTAGGAGGAAGATTTATCCAGCTAATGTGCTTTAGCAATATTAAAAATACAGAAATATTAATTAAAAACAACAGTTTGCATTAATTATAAAACCACAATTTGCATTAGTTGCAATATACAGAGATTAAATACTGTAGGAGTTTCAACTACAAGAGGCTTTCTAAAGCCTATATGGCTCACCTGGACTATGTCCTACATAGAGTGTGTAATAAAACGTCGAAGAAGGAACACTTTGCTAAGATTTATAACTCTATAATATAGATTATGTTGTTGCCAAGCGAGGAGAGATAATCAGTATATTTTACGAATAACTAAAAGCTACCTAGACGAACACATCACATTATACTTTAGGAAATCGGGATAGAAAAAAGGGAGGTATGGGAACCCATAAACCTGTTTACCTCTACTGCTAGCTCTTGCAAGTGTCGTTAACCAATCCGGCTATCTCGAGTTCCCATCGTTTTTTTCGTTTGTCTCTTGTCTTTTTATTGTTTTTCTTTGCAGTTCTTCGGTGGATTGTTACATATGATTGTGATTTTCGGCCATGGTAGGTGTTTCCTGTTATCTTCTCTTTATTTACATACGGAACGACTATACGGACAAAGATTTGTTCCAATTAGGCAGAAGAAAAACTCTAGGAATGTAAAGATAACGATAGACGCTAAGTGGTGGCAATAGCAAACACAATCATAGCAATATTAGCTTGAAATGGTGATGCAGCATTAGATATTTGTACAAAATAGTCAGAACTGAGACAGCCGGTCAAATACAAAATTGCAAATACACATTCCACATTCTCGAGTAGTTGCAACGATGAAATTGTGATTACCTGCAGCATATCCTGAAAGAAAAAAATACAATACAGTCATTTTTTTAATTGGTGACATATGTTACGTGATTGAGATTAACCATCGAAATGCACATGTTCTGATTCAGATTTTTAACCGACTTAATGAAATTAAACAATCTAAATGATTTATCATGCTCTCCTTTCCATTTGATGGGTATGCTGCGAACACTTCAAACAATCTGAAAGTGACATTAAAAGTCTAACCGAAATCACTTGGTAAAATTTTAATGAGGCAAAGGTCCATCTTTATTAAAAAAGATAAAGGCTTTTTATAGCGTTAAATGGATAACTTTTCGACTGAGTTCGAAAAACTATTGACTTCTCTAGAATAGAATTTTGTTCAAGGTTACATCCCCAGAAAATAAATTCAAAGATCGTCTCAGATCGTCTCTAGTCCAATAAAAACAAAATTTACTGGCATTGGTCCTTAGATGTTCTTTTCCATAACAGATATCCGAACAGAGATGGCCACCAGAGGGAACATTTTTTAGCAATGAAACCTATGCATAACACATTCAAACTTTTTATAAGTCTAATTCGAAGAAATTTGTCGCAATGTTTCTTAGATAGTCTTTTTCAAAAATGGCATACTGCAGGCCCGTACCTGTTTGAAAGCCACCCTCTAAGAATAATTATACATTGGAATCTTTGGAAACCATATTCAAAGATCTTCTCAGAAACTACAAGTCCAAAAAGAACCAAACTTTGTCATAATAGTCCGTAGATGATACATCCAACCAATCAAAGGAGCAAAGCTTTTATTGTTGTTCTTCTTCTTGAAGTCACCATGATGCCATCAACAATGAGCTTTGCTCATACCTAATAGTTAGTTCAAGAGCCCATAGCACCTGTTTGAGCCGAATTCTCTGCTACATGTCGAAAAACGTTTAATTCATGTTTCACTTGTTGTTGCGTTGTTTGCGTTTCAGTTTTTAATAATAAGCAGTAAACATATTGTATATATTAGAATATATGGCATTAAAACAATGGCGTTCAACATCCGGTTATGACCAATAAAATGTAGTAGTTAAATGCAATCTCGGTGTAACTTTCATGTTTTTTTAACAATTTATGATGTCACTTTTGCAAAGAGTAAAAGTAACAAGGGTTTTCGCTGTTTTGAAATGTGTATCAACTTATTCCAAAGTAGTTGACTATTTTTTGCCAATGAGTTGTGGCAAGCTTTTTTCAAGAGGCTTATTCTTATTTACTTTGATGCATATGCATATACAACGCAATTGTGTGCTTTTAAACATATAATTCTTGTAGTACTTACCAGAGTCTTTCACACATGGAACAACTGGTGGACATGCAGGTGGGATTATTTGCTCATAACATTTCTGGACGTCTGTAAAAAATTCATCATATTAATTTTTAAAAACAAAATACATGTCCTAGTGTTTAAGACAGAACAATACTATTCAACTTGCATGTAATTGGCATATTTCTTAGTTACCAATTATAATGGTCATTACTATACCTGTATTTGTGATTTTTTGTAAGCTGTAAAGTCATATAAAAGACCCGAAATTACCGTGAATGAACTCCATTTTCCCGCAAATATTGTTTTCTTCTTATATTTCATAGACCTCGGATATTTTATTAGTATCTACCTATTATTTAATGCACTTTAATATATCTAAAGAGATGTCATGTGATACAATGCAGTTTTAACACCATTGATTGATCTTTTTATTATTGTTTAATGTAGGAAAATTTCTACCTGTTTCGTTTTCGTCGTTCACGTTCTCTGTCCGTATGTGATTCTTATATTCATTCATGATTTTGGTTCTTGCTTCATGTGGAAATTTTTTCTGTTATTTATTATACCCCCCGCTTTGCGGGATGTATATAGTGTTCATGGTGTCCGTCCGTCCTTCTCCTTCCGTCCTTCCGTCCGTCCGTCCGTCTTTTTGTACCCAACAGCTGGTATCCACTACTCCTCCTAAACTACTGATCAGAATTTCATGAAACTTATGCCGGACCTTGATTACATATAGTAGATATGCACTATGCTTTTTATTTTTCAATAATTCCCTTTTTTCCGGATTTTTGACATGTTTGGACTTAGTGATTTTATCTCAATGCAAACCATATGGTGACCAAATGGTATCCACTACTCCTCCTGAACTACTGATCAGAATTTCATGAAACTTATGCAGGAGCTTAATTATATAAAGTAGATGTGCACTACGTTTTTTGTTTTCCAATAATTTCCTTTTTTCCAGATTTTTGACATGTTTTGGACTTTGTCATTTTAGCTCAATGCAAACCATAAGGTGACCACATGTTATCCACTACTCCTCCTAAACTACTGATCAGAATTTCATGAAACTTATGCAGGAGCTTAATTATACATTGTAGATGTGCACTACGTTTTTTTGTTTTCCATAATTCCTTTTTTTCCAGATTATTGACATGTTTTGGACTTTGTCATTTCAGCTCAATGCAAACCATATGGTGACCACATGGTATCCACTTCTCCTCCTAAACCACTGATCAGAATTTCATGAAACTTATTCAGGAGCTTAATTACATATTGCAGATGTGCACTGTGTTTTTTGTTTTTTTGTTTTCCAATAATTCCCTTTTTCAGATTTTTGACATGTTTTGGGCTTAGTCATTTTAGCTTAATGCAAACATTATGGTGACCACATGGTATCCACTACTCCTCTTAAGCCACTGATTGGAATTTTATGAAACGTATACAGGAGCTTTATTACATATTGTAGATGTGCACCATGCATTTGTTTGCCTAATTTTTTTTTCAATTTTTGACATAATTTTGACTGTCATTTTAGCTCAATTCAAATCAAATGGTATCCACTACTCCTCTTAAACCTCCGATTCGAATTTCATGAAACTTATGAAGGAGCTTTATTACATATTGTAGATTTGCATTACACATTTTGTTGTCCAATCATTCTTTTTTGCAGATTTTTGACATTATTGGACTTAGTCATTTTAGCTCTTTGACCTCAACGCAAACCATATGGTGAATACCTGGTATCCACTACTCCTCCTTGACCACTTATCATATATTCATGAAACTTATGCAGGACCTTAATTACATATTACAGATGTGCACTTTGTATTTTGTTTTCCAATAATTCCTTTTTTCCATATGTTAAAGAAAATGCAGGAAGAGGCGGGGGAGGGGGGTATCCGTGGCCCACTAGGCCACAGTAACTCTAGTTAGAACTCGGCTGATGCCTTTGTTATTTGACTGGTAGTCTCCGAGGGTATTCATCAACCAAGTATACAGTTCTTTCGTTACTGCCCTGAAGCCTTTTTTATTTGGATCTTGCAATTTCTAAATTAAGAAAATTTTGTTTAAATTTAAGGAATATCTCCTTCATGTATAGCTCTGTCTTACGCCGATTTCGGCTTTTCTATTTAGATCTTAATGGTAATTAGTTTCCTATAAGCTTATACACATATTTTGTTTTTCGGATTTCAAAATGTTTTGATTGATCTCCATTTAAGAGCTATAAGGTGTCGAAATGGCCATATTCAGAAACTAAATTAACAGTAACCTTTGTATTTCGAAAGGATCAGAAATATCAAGTTCAAAATGTATCTAGGATGCAAATGTTGGAAGAAACTTTGTCTTTCTTCTGAAAACCTATAAAACACTTTAGAAAGAAGCTTTGGCTCTGGTCTAATACGAACCAAAAATCATGTATTTAAAATAACTATGCGAGCTCTAATTGCCTGGGATGTATGAATGGTAAATATCAAAAATATCCCTTTTTGTTGAACTCAAAATTTTCAATCAACATCAGTAGGCGTTTGGGAGAATATTGATTCCTGACAAACACAACAAACAATTAAGAGTGTTGATATGGCTATGAATGCATTTGATGCAGGCTATTTAAAATATCAAAGTAAATGTAAAAAAGTCCTTTATATATTTATATACGGATAAGCAAAATCTAACATGAGGGTATTTACAAAATTACCAAACAGAATTGTAAGGAGCCAAAATCTAAAAGACCACAACAGAAGTATGATAGTGTTCGACAAGGTCAGTTGTCCAAAAACCTAGGAATGAATTCTCTACTTATTTTTCTTATTCATTTTATATAAGAAAGGGAGGGGTCTGAGTGGTAAGATAAAAGTACTCAATTGGAAGTGAAAGCTAATGTGTATGTTTAGGACGTTTAACGGAGCATATTTTCTCATAGTTGAAAAGAAAATAATAAATGGTCGTCCAATCTGGCCTTTGTAAACATTAACCATATCGAACTAAATTTGCTCATAACGCATTCCATGATTTTCAGTCAACAATAGTATATTTCATTATTGCGCATTTGTTGTATGCACTATAAATTTATTCTAATTATTTATTAAGATATTTAGAACTAGGAATAAAAACTATTCATTATACTTTCTGTCAAAGCTTGCAATTCTGATTGCGTATTGTACAGAACTGTTGTTTTATTTATTGAGAGCACTGCAAAATAGTTAATGTTTTTCAATTGTCTTTTTCATGTTTAGCTAGGAGTCATCCCTTAATTCTCTCTATGAGACATTAATTGTAACAAAGGTAATCTACATGTGTTTTATTTATATTGATGCCTGTAATTAGGTATTCCTTAGGGTTCGGATTTCAGGTCCAATGTGACAATTAAGTTCATAAATACCTGTGGTGAAACCTGTAGTAATTAAATTCATAAATACCTGTGGTGAAACCTGCAAAAGAAGCGATTTTAGTAAACAAAAATGTCTAGATGTCAGATTTTTAGCTCTGAGACAAACTAAAAAAGAAATACCAAGGATTGTATCAAATTCTGAAACAAAAGTCTCACAACAATCTCATAAATCAAACTTATTATTAGAAACGATAAATCAATCTTATTATTAGAAATGAGTTAGATGTACATGCTAAGGAAAAAGTAAGCGTGTATTACAAAATAGTATAAAAGTCTCAAATAAACGATGAAAGGATATGGAGTAAATGTACATGAGACAAAGTGTCATCAAATACAAGCGAAGCAATGAAACAACGCTTTGATTATTGTTCTTCAACTTGAATATGAAAAAGAAAGGAAATGTGGGTAAATGTCAAGAGCACAGCATTATATCCACAGGTTAAAACGACCCAATACAAAGCATCTAGGGTCACCGTACCGCAATATATCCCCAGGTTAAAACGACCCAAAACAAAGCATCTAGGGGTCACCATATGGCAATAAAAGCGTTTTTCCTTTGCTTGTTTCTACCATGTATTTGTAGAGACTGTGTCTCATGTACATTTACTGCATATCCTTTCATTCACCTTTAAACACAATGAGGAACCTCACACCATATAGCAAGCCCTAGATCCCCCCCCAAAAAGGAAGTGAATAAATCAATCGAAACAAACCGCATCCCATAACCCGAATATCAAGAAACTAAAATTTGAAGTAATCATGATATATTCAACAATGAGATTTGTTCATATCTTTCAGTAAGTTCGAGGCGGCTCCTATAGCTAGCACTGGTTTGAACGGAATTCATAGCTAGATGTCTATCGATGCAACATCCATGTCTTTACTGGCTAATAGCTCTTACATAGGTATTCGTCATGTCGATCGCAACAAGAAACTTTGTAGTGTAAAATATTGGTACGATAAACAGGTGATCAGAAAATTATTCGGAAATAACAAAAAAACATAAATAAATGCCAAAAGTTGAAAATATGATAATATATCCATATGTGAAATTCTTTTTTAAAAAAGTACACTATAAATGAAATATATAGAGAACGGACCCGACACTGCAAAAAAGACAAACTTAAATCTTAGATAAGTAAGGAAAGTATATTAAGTAAATGCACATGAGACAAAGTATTAACAAATACATGGTAGAACAAAGATTGTGATCAATAAGTAAACGTTGTAATATGATAGCAAAATTTTGTTGATCAAGTTAAAAATTACTATAAAAAATGGACTCTGGAAAAACTGTTTAACATGATATTTATTGAGAAAAGAAATTGGAGAATTTCATTAGCCATTTTAACGTCAAAATAAGAGAAATAAGTTAGTATATATCTTTCACAATTCTTGTAAAAGGTTTTTCTGTCATGGTGAATATATAATTTATTATCTTGTTTGTGTGCGACCTCGAAGATTCCCTCCCAGCGAAAGTAAGAGGGTGACCCTACATTTCTACATTTCAATGGGGGTAAATCGCAGGGTCTCAAACCAACTACGGGATAACTGTTATATTGTATCGAAATTTTGTGACACAGTACCTTGCTTCCATTTATTTACTGCTATTACAGATACACAAATACTGTTTTAGGTTGCATTACAGGTTTTCATATGTCATCTAAAGCGAAATCACTTTTAACCCCGCAAAGGTATATCGTGCAGCTTAACGGATATGCTAATCAGATAACTTGGAATTAACAATTAAACAACTTGCCGTGACAAACGTTGTCTTCTTTGCAAGTATAGTGAAACACTGTTGAATGCAAAAACAACGACTAATGACAACACTTATTAAGTTACCCCAGACAAAGTCGGGATGAAATGTTGTTATTCTACGTTTTTCTAAATATTGTTATTTTCTCCTTCAAATAATTCTTGTGCAAACGATTATTTTATAGTGGCTGAATAAAATGATTTCAAACTTTGCAAAAAGTAGACCATCATCTGACGTTATATGCTATTTGTTTAAAATTTTCATAATTGACGCCACTTCGAAGATGCCCGCCATTTTACGTCTTTAAGAATTGTGTATTTAACATTTCAAGAACTGCTTTGCAGAAGTTGTCCATGGTTTGACATAAATATTCAATTAGATGATAGAAAGAAATTCATGCCAAAAAATTCAAAATGGCTGCCATTTCCAAGATGGCGGCCAAAATACGTAAAAATGTCATCTTTGTCCGATCTTAACGAAAATTGATATCAACGTAGATTTCAATTACAAAAAAAAGATAACAGTAAACACCTACAATGGCCAAAAACCTACAATAAAATGCTGCGAATGAGATGGAATGATTCCCATGGTTGTCAGTGATAACATCGACTATTGCTCGCAATTGCAAATCTATTTTTAATTTTGCAGTTTGTTCAGCAATTACAACAAAAATGTCTGTCGTTCGGCAAAGAGAGACCATTATTTACGCTATGGGAATTGAACAGAATAAATGTGAGAATTAAATAGACAAAAGGAAGACGCTTGATGGAAATAATTACAGTCGACTCACGTTGTCCCAAACTCAAGTGGATTTCGGTTGTGTCGAAATTATTCAAAGTCCCTTTCGTATTCTAATTCAAATATATTTATTTTTACTCCTATTGATTCGAAATTCGATATGTCGAAATTTCGATTATCTCGAACAAAATCGTCGGCCTATGTGTAAATACTAGCAATCTAATATGAAGGTTTTTTATTATCTCGAATCATCAACTTACAATTTATAAAATATCTATTTACATTTTCAATCAAAATTACAAATATATCAATGTTATTCAAAACCATTGAAGAAAATAACAGCAGTAGCACCTGTGTAATTTATATAGTAATCTCATTTATTATGAAACATGATGTTTGTGCGAGGTATAAATTTCAGATACTTTAAATATGCTACTTGCTGGATATCATCGGACATTCCCTATTTTATTTACACACAATCATCGAACAATATGCTTTTCTTTTGAGTATATTATTCACATATTAGCTGTAACTGTTTTCTGTGCTTTAGTTTTCTTTTTTAATAATTCCCCTCTTTTACCAGTTGTTTTGCCATTTCTTGAAAATATGATATTGACGTTTCTAGGTAATTTTTTACCTTATTCTTGTCAATATATTACTGTTTCAGATATGCCAATTTCAATCCTTTTCGTGTTTATTCTTTTTTCTCTATGTCGAAAAATGTATCAGCATTTCCCTTAATTTTATTCCTCATCTGTACAGATTTTACTTATTAATTTTATATTCTCAAAAACATTTTGTTGGTCAACTGCTGCTTGTTATTTTAGAACAGTATTATAAGAAATCAATTGTCATAATAGAAGTGGCTGTTGAATAATTTCATTTGAATTGAAATTCACTTCATGTATATATCATTAATTCAGAATAGTTTGTAATCAACAACATTGTATTTAGACTTTATTTACACACGTAACGCATGCATTCCTCGGAAAAATTTGTTTATTATTATTCTTCATATAGTTATACCTTGTTGAACACTGTTTTAAAACGACAAAAATTCTGTATCAGAAATATTTAGTCGTGAAATACATATAATATACATATAATGAAAAAAACTACAGCATTCGTTATTATATCAATGCTAGGCGGTAGTCATAACCGTAACAAACATGAAGTGGTTTGAAATATAAATATACTGTGAAACAGTAAAGATGGCGCAAAAAGGGTGATTGAGGCGGGAATTGCATTTTTACTTTAAACACTGGCAGGAATTATGTGAACACTTGTTAAATTTCAAATTATTTTTGTATAAAAATCAGCAGTTTATTCCCCAAAAATAACTCTGAACAATGAGCTTAATATCTACAATAAGACAAATATCAAAATTGAATATGCATCATTCCGTGAACGCATTAGCAATCGAACAGAATAGGCAGGCGCCAAAATCAAAAGGGCAATAAGACAAGGTAGGTATAATACCACAAGAAAAATGTAAACTGCAATCGATTCGACTTTGTACAAGCATTTCAAGAGAAATTGTGGATTAAACTGGTTTTATTGTGCGCCAAACTTTCCCTTGCAATAGTAATCAAACTACTTGAACTTCACACAGGGAATTTTTTATAGCAAATTTCAGCCCATAGACGTTCAAAGCGAAAACGTTCAAATTTACACTATATGACAGACATACCAAGCATATGGAACAGAACTTATCTCTAATTTTTTATAATTTACCTGGTACTTTTTCAATTCTGTATATTTCATTAGAAGTTGCTTTGTTGCAGTTATCTTCAGATGATGCACAGACAAATTTTGTCCTGTTATCGTCATTGGCGACAGGGTATTCCAAGATGGAATAACTTTCAAACTGACACTCATTGGAAATGAGGTTTGTATAAGTTGTCTTTTCTTGTTTCATATACTCGTGAAATATGGAATCGTCTGCAGTTTTTCTACACCATATTGGTATACTTGGAGGGTTTCCAACCTTGCCACCACACCGCAAGACTGCTGTGTGACCCACAATATATTTTCCATTCGCTTTGGAACATGTTTGTTCAGTAACTTTGTAGACACCAACACTGCCAACTACACAAATCAAATAATCAAAATTAAAGAGAAATGAAATAAATTTTGGGGTTGTATTTCTTCCTACAGATGCTATGGTCCAATAAATGAACTGAAGATCATAACAGAAATGATGTGACTGACACGAACTTGTGTCAGAACAGTTATTCATTGCTCATTTTAATGTGCTTTACACATTTTAAAGCATGTATAAATTATAACATGCAAATTAATGTTTTCTAAAATTGAAGAGATAAAAAAAAATCCCCATCTGGCATATTTTGAAATTTTTTTGTAAAAATATTTTGAGATAAAAAAAATAATGTCTGAGGCAAGGAACATATTTATTTGAAGGTCTGCATATTCATTTGAACATTGACAATCGCATCATGGTGGTATATTGCATTGTCACTGGTCGTTTCCCAAAATTCCATTGAAATCTTTTTGATATTTCTTAATATATAAAATTTCTATGTGTAAAATGTATAAAGAGACAACAGTCTGTGCAGTAACTTCAATTTGGGTTTGTGCAATATTGCAAAACCTGGGTTGTTTCATATGAATGCTTGACGTTTTGTCTTCACAAGCCAGTGTCCAATTCAATTTTCAACTTTTAGAATCCACGAATAAAACAAACTTTATTTCTATTTACACTGGCATATATTAATATTAACCACTAAGCAGTAGGTAATTGTAACATTAAATAGTGTCCGCCGTGAAGTACTATCCGCCTTTTCAATTGTTACCTATGATGAAGTCCGAGAACGGAATAAAACACATGATGATCATGAAATATTTTCCTCTTGGATTTTCAAATTAAATATATAACAGTAAGAACACTTTTTCACATGACACTATTTTGGCTTTCATAATCACTTTTCATTTTGAAAGATAAGAAAAAAAGGAAGCATACAAATTCCAGATGCATATTATATTGCATTATATATAAACCGGAGGGTAAAGTTTCATGACAACTTTGCATATCAGTTTATTATTCGAACTCGCTATCAGGTATAAAGAATTCTCCAATTAAACGTTAATGTAGAAAAGATAACAAGAAATACTAAAAATGGCCGCAAATTACAATCACATGCCACAAACAACCAGGGAACTGCACAACAAAAACAATAAAATGACAAAAGACAGGCATAAACAATTTGAACTCGGCATAGCGGGACTTGATACCGGAACTAGCAAGAGCTAGCTAGCAGTTGGGCTAAACCGGTTTATGTGTACCCAGATGTTGCATTATTTCAAGATTTTCTTGTTGCAATTCTATACCAAGTTAAAATACCCCAAAAAATACAAAAGACTTAATAAAATCAAACATTACACAGACACTGGAAGTCAACTAGTATGAAAAACTTCACAAAAATTAAAAACTGGTAAGAGACGAAATAACACTATAAAACAAAACAAAAAATCGCTCACAAATTAAAAACCTACAATGAAACAATTACAAATCACTACATGTAGAAGAAAAATATGAGTTATGACTTCATTCAAATTATAAAACAAGAGCATAGCACCACATAAAATCCCAAACTGGGTCAGACAATTACATGAAAATCCAACAATATTACACAAAAAACATAAAATACAACCAAAAATTTAAAACACAACACAACACATAACTCAACCCTTGAACGAAACACTGGATTTAATTGTTTGATTTTGATAAACACTGTATAGAAATATACACCGATTGCGCATTTGCGGGATCGCTCATTATTTAAGCAAAACACGGAGTATTCTGATACAAAACTGGTTCCAAGACGCTGACAGACGAAGATAGTAATTTCTTCATTTCCATTCAAGTTTCGTTTTTTGTGGGTTGGAAATGTTCCTCGTGGATTTCTTTGTTAGTTGAAAACGAGTTTTTTACCAATTTGTTGAATAACAACGTAAGATTCGTTGGTAGAAAATATCAGTCCCTTGCTCCAACGTTGGATGATGTCATTTTTCCTCCGGTTGACCCGAGATGACCTCGTCTAATTGACGAGTCAAATCCGGATTGGAAAAGATGTGCAACCCATGTATAATACTTATTCACAGATTGAATAGAAATTCCTAATAAGTTAAAACACTTCATAGAAATAAAAAAAAATAAATCCAAAACAGCTACAAAAATAACAAAATTCAAACCAGTACAAAGACTTCATAGGAGTTCAAAATCAGAGTGCAATAGAATACAAATGTATAACATTTTTTCAATACATTTAAGAGGACTTCTCGTTTTTGAGCAGTAACATCCTCACTTTTCCGGAACGCGTCTACATTTCACAAATCATTCGCTTTTGTCGTGGACGTAGTTTACACCGCAATTTTGTCAACAGAGAAACTATTCTATCCAAACTTAATAAAAAGGTTAAGTTCAATCACTGTAGTTGTCACTACAGAAATTTTACGGTAGCCCCCAAGCCATGATTTGACAGATTGTAATAATGTTTCTATTTCACAAATGAGAATAGGCATTTTTGAGTAAGTCAACATTTTATTCCCAAACTAACAACCACCGACTGTGACAAAACCGAACTTTTCACTGACAGTGCTACGGGTGTCACGCGTGGAGTAGATTAACAAAAGGCTTTCAAGAGCCCGTATACCTCATCTGTCCATATTTTTTATTTTTTACGAAAGTATATGGAGTAAATGAATATGAGACCATAACACATATGTCAACCCTAACTGAAATAATTTTAATGAGCTGTATGGCCATTTCGGAAATTTATTCCTCATCATCAGCACTAGAACCCAAACAAAGGAAATTCATAATTTCAAAACATGTTTAAAATGCATAAAAAAAAACGAAATCCGAATAATCAGTAATATCAAATATAGCTCAGAACAAAACTACGATGGATGCGGTTAATCCTTCGGTTTTAGTATTTACATAAATTTAGATAATAGTAATTGAACAAAGTGTACACATGAGATGATATCTCATGTACAAGTACACCATATCTAAGAAAACAAAAAGTATACATCTCTACAACGGGGAATTGTTTTGCCAACTCCACACTGCAATAATAGACAAACTCCTGTATTAAATAGTAGATAGTCCAAATAACCTCAATGTTAAAGGGTCTCTTTTTCTAAGATGTAATATCTCCAAATGTGTAAGAGGACAAGATCTTTGAATGCATTTCCCAAAGGGTTCGATGTTCTACCATTTTCCCCGCTGGAGGCTTTCTTTAATGGAAATATAAAAATCCCAAATTTTAAAAAGGACTACAAAGAGTATTGTGACTTATTGTGGCTTAAATTGTTAAAGCGCTTCAAAGTTGCAGATTTTTGAATGCATTAGCCACAGGGTCCTTTGTTTAACTATGTTCACCGCTGGCCGCTATCTAAGATCTGATGTGAACTTACAGGGCATAATTTCGAAGTGGGCAATCAAAGGACAAATATGACAAAGATTGTTTCCAATAGGAAAAGTAGTTTCATCAGAGAAGATTCCCGTTTCGTTAAACTAAGGTCTTATTGGCTGCCATCTTGGAAGACATCCCAAACACATTTTGTAAAAGGAACCACCCAAGGATAAGTGTCACCGCTTTCTAAATCGCTTTTGGCTTCAGAAGAGATCTTTCAATGTTTTCCTACAAAAAGTCTCATGTTAAACTATGTTCCCACTTGCGGCCATCTTTGGTATGACGCCAACTAGCCAGACACAAATTTCAAAGAGAGCCAAAAGGGGATAGTTGTTACCAAATTTGGTTCCGAGTAATTTCAGATGAGATCTTTGAATGTGTGTTCCCACTGGTGGTCATCGTAGATGAGGAAGAGACTTGCTTGAAACATTATTAAAAGGAATCAGAAAAGGGGGCTTTTATAACTAAGTTTGGTTCCAATGGGCTATGTGGCTAAAGGGGAATTTTGATTGCTTTAACAAAGGGTCCGATATTTAACTATGTCTGCAATCTGGGATCTAATACTGGCGTGCGGACATATTTTCCAAGGGACCAAACAAGTATGGTTCCACTTGGCTGGGTAGTTTTAAAGGATATCTTTGAATGTATTTTCGGATAGGTTTCCGCTGGCAGCCATCTTGGATGAGGTGCGGGAGCGTCAGACAACTTCCATTACGAAGATAAAATGTTGTCCCTGACATGTTTAGCATTTCTGCATTTAGAACTTAGCTTAAATTTAAGCAATTTAAAACCAATCTAAAATTAAGCAATTAAAAGTATATTATTTGAATACCCGCGGGCGTCAGTCGTAGATTTGACGGTCAAAATGCAGTTTTTCTACGCGTAGCGGAGCCCGTGAACGACAATCTTGACTTCAAATCAAGATTAACGTCCTTGTGTGTTCAAATAATGTACTTTTATTGCGATTCTAATTCAATTAAACGATTTCATGTTTTATTTTTGACTTGTGTATTTATAACCATATTAGGAACAAACCTAAACAGGGAACTTACTTTTCAAAGGTGTGTAGATGGTGGAATTGACGGTTTGTTTTGACAATAAAAACTACCGTTATATAAATGTTGCATTATAATAATTTATTAATGTAGGGAAAATGTATAAATTACAAACATTGCATCAATGCAGGGCAGTAACTCAAATATGGTTATTAAATTTCCTTCAAAATTTCTTTGAGGCAAGATATGTATATGCTAAACATTTTTGCAATATAAAGTTGACTTCTATCTATAATTATACACATGTAGTTATTTTATATTTCAATTTTGTAAATTGTACGAAAACAGAGCGATAACTCCAAAACGAGTAATCAGATTTTCTTCAAAATCGCACGGTGGTCAGATTTTGTCTTTGATCTTTATTAGATCACTCCTATATCTCATTTCAGATTTGTTTTTACCTGTAACCGTTTTGGGGTTATTTGTCAAGACAGCAATTTACCAATTTGTGCTTTTTAGTAACTGCAGCCATGTTACTTGGTCCTCGGACTCCTTGGAGAAATTTTGAATATAGATACCCATTTAATTGTTTAGGCCAAGTTTGGTTCAAATTGGCTCAATGGTTTCAAAACAGTAGATTTTTGAAAAAAAAAGTTTACGATGGAAGGACGACAGGCGCCAGGTGATGGCAATAGCTCACAACTGGCCATCGGGTCAGGTGAGCTACAAATTACATAAATTGAAATAGTACAAAACATACAAAAAATCGAAGAATTGCTAACAATTATACCAAGGAACTTAAAAGGTACCAAAAAATTTAAAGAAATTTACAAATTCAAAAAGCGTAAAAAATCAGACTAGTGCAAAAGACTACAAAGCAATTAAAAATGTATAGTAAAAGACTAAATAGAAAATCTAAACCTTGCACAGAAATATTAAGCTAGTACCAAACATTATACAGTCATCATAGATTAGCAAACACAGTACAGTTTAGCAGCCAAAAATACTGTATTTAATTCTAGAAGTATAATTGTCAAAACAAGATAATTTTAAAAAGGGTTAAGGTAAAAGAAATAAATATCTACAAATATCAAGAATATTGTACATCAAGACAACTCTAAACATAAGCAAGTCGCATACTGCATATAGAGAAATTAACGCTGGACAGGGAAGCACAAATTTACAGTAGGGTGCAAACATAACCTCTTAACAAGCTAGCTTTAACCTATCATAAAAGCTATCCAAAGTTAACTTAGGACCGTTTTCAAGTTAACTAAGATCAGTCAAGAGCAGTCATAAAAACTACTCTAAGTTAACTATAGAACTGTTCTAGAGCCCTAACTGTGCTGACCTGTTCTGCTCATAGATCCCTGACTGCTTTGACTTGTTTTGGTCATAGAGCCCTGACCACTCTAACCTGTCATAGAATCCTGACTGCTCTGATCTGTCATAGAGCCCTGACTGCTTTTATGCTATAAAATTTAGAGTATTAACAGTTCTTGTGTTGTTTTACTTAACCGACTTGCAATGAAATTATTTGATTTACTTCGTGCAGTCAGAAATTATGACAGGTTAGAACGGTCAGTGCTCTTTGACTGGTCAGAGCAGTCAGGATTCTATGACTGCTCCAAGTTTACTTCAAGTTAACCTAAGACTCTTCTCATGACTGCTTCCCAAGTTAACTTAGACGAGAAGTTATGTCTGCACCTTACTAAAAGATGAAATTGCCCGGGGGGCAGGTTTCAGATTTAAATGTTTGAAAGAAGGGAAACATCCTAGAGTCTGAGAGTTGTCACTACTTACACTTCACAAGCAGACTTTTAATAATAAGGCACATAACGACTACTCTCTGGTAGAATCTAAATACCAAGCATGAAAACCCATGCACTATATGGCTACCTTCTAGAAGCGAGGTTTGTTTCATATTAGCCGCCACGAGACAAGGAAAATATGTTTACAAATATGGTACCCTCTGAATACCCTGTAAGCCATAAAGAAAATATAAACATTTGCAAATCTAAGGTCTCTGTTTTAAAGAAAGGTGAAAGTTTTTGCTTACGTCCGACTGTGACGCTATCTTTAGGAGAATCTCTCCTTGTATTTGTTCTAGTTAATGGGGGTGATAACAAAGTTACCAAACAGAGATGTCAAGAGCTGAAGTCAATGAGCCAAAAAGACAAATCGGGGTGAAAACCACCGAAAAATTGTTGACCGCAATGGTCCTGTCTTGGTGCATATATTTCTAAAGAATTGGAGGGTTAAACAGTTTTATGGCGCGGCAAACGTCCCCTTCCATTGCGGTTGTGTCCGTTAGCAACTCAACAGTAATTGCTATTTGAAAGGTCGTAGTTAATTAAAAGAAATAATAATAAAAAAGAAACTTTTTTTCACAACGGGCTGATATCTACTAAAGAACAATTTTAAAGATCGTATAAGACGGAATTCTTTGATACCGTGATTAATAAGGCGGTCACGTAGATAACTATGTCTTATGAGAAAGTCTGTATAATTTGTGCTAGTTCTAGCGTAACGAATCGACTGTGAGACATACACTTCGTAAGTAAGAGAAGCTGGTACATCCATGTTCATGTTGGGGAATTGATATATTCAAATTAAAATCGTATTTTGGTCGTAAATTTTAATACTGAGTGACTCACAATAAACCAAGCATGAAATATAGTATATCCTTCCGGATCAAGTGGAGAAATATCGAAATCCATGAGCAAAAGGAAGGATATATTGTTTTTCAAATACTTTGTACTGTGTTTCAGGTGCAGATTCAATGGTTCAGCACGGTTGTCAACGTTTGCAGCGCTATCTGAAAGCCAAGTAACGATGATGTCACAATAGACTTTATGAATGAAATGAAACGTTGCGGGAAACATCACGCAGAAATTTAACCAACGTGTGGATTAAAAATAATACGTATTTCAGCTAAATAGGTTAACAGGATAGAACTGAAGAAACAAATATACAACACGGTTTTAACACTTACCTGTTATGTTAACGTCAGCTTTGCTGATACTGTGTTTTGCACTTGAAGCAAATACTTCACAAATGTATTTCCCAGCATGTGAGCACAAAACGTTATCTGCATTCAACCGAATATGAAGCTTTGATTGATCTGCTGGGTAAACCGTTGCTGCTACAACTGTAGCCCTAACCATCAAGTCTTGGTCATACCATCGAGTATAAGTGTTAAAACCACTTTCAGACAAAGCAAGTTCTATTGCAATTAGTCTTCTTTGTATGCCGTTGTTATACTTTGAGAGAACTATTTGATTTACTGTATCCTCTTTTTCGAAGTAAGATGTTGCACACTGTATGTCCAATATGTCTGTTCCCAATTGTATTGGCGATCTGGTAATGGCTTCAACATACTTTCCAACAGCTGAAAAATTGCAAAAAAATAAATTTCCCATAAATCCATCCACTAAATAACATACTGATCAACATACAATTTAACATTAAATATTAAATCTTGATTTAAGCTTCACTTCCTTAGTTCTCTTTGAAAATTAAATATATATATATATATGTGCCTTGAAGTATAAATACATTTTCATTTATATTCATGTAATAACTTTCTAAGATGCTGATCCAGTTTAAACTGATAAAAAGAAAAACGATTGCTTAGACAATTTATTATTACTCTACAATTAAACAATGGAATTTAAACAAAGGTAAATTCTTATTACAGGACTTTCCGATTTAAGTTTTCTGTTTAGTTTAAACTCATTTTATTGTTCAATTTAAAATTTCAAATTATATGACCTTCACCTCGACATCATAGAAAGATATGAAATGTCAGTGTCACAACTGAAAACTGACATTTTTAGCTAAAATCACGTCTTCCCAGATCGATATAACGGGTTTTGACTTTACCCTGAATGGACCTACTAGCAGTGTGACGGATGCTGTATACAGACCAGGATATGCTTACCCTTCCGGAGCACCTGTTGTCACCTTGTTTTTTAGAGTTCATCCTGTAAGTGCTTTAGTTTTTAGTGTTGTATATGTAGTGTTTGTGTGTGGTTTTTTTTTTGTTTTTTTTTTTTCGGGGGGGGGGCATTTTGTGTCTTTGGTCTTTCGTCTTTTGTTGTTTTATGCTTTTTCCTTGTCTCTTGACTTTGATTTATAATCTTGTGCTATGTTCCTTCTGTATTCTACTATTGTTGTTTTTACATTAGGTTTGGACATAAGTTATACCAGCCTACAATGATCCTCTGCTTACAATATACAAAAATACAGTTTACAAGCATCAGTAATATGGTAAAATATTGTTTTTTCTGTACATATTTTAAACTTTAATTTCAAACGTGATGTTTATTAAGTAAAACGACTTTACACTAAATGAATAGCTTACTAACTATAATTGTCATTGATATATTTTTAAATATAAAATTTCTAAAAGAGAACTCTATCATATAGCAAGTTGAAATAACATTTATCCCAAACATCAAACCATGTTCTTAAAGCAGCTCCTACACGAAACTGCTAAGCACAAGAGGGTTTCAAATGCAAGAAATTAATTTCATCTGTTGTTGAATATTTTATTTCGTTCACCTATTACAAAACAAAAACAAAAACTAGAAGCAGACAGTTGATGTACCGACCTGACACCGAATAAACCGAACTGAAAACGGAACCCTTACCAGACAAAAACCGATTAAATGAATTTATAACGGCGACATACCGGACCAGCACAGAATAATATATACTGTTAACGGAAGTGTAACGTACTATCAACGAAATAATGAATTTGTATCAAATTTAAGCCTATAAAACTATTAATTAAAAAGATTCTTGAAAGATTTTCTCCTCATGCAAGCTTTCTGTCATATTGAGAATAAAGAAAATTTCGGTTTTTGTCCAAAATAATATGATCGGCAATAAGATATTGAAAACCCTTGCCAAATCATAAACATGACTGTTACCCTGTTATGACAGAATCGATAGATAATACATCACAAACGAATACCGAAGCAAGAACGGGGAAATGGGGAATTCATAAAGTCAGGAATTGAAAATAAAATTATTTTGATTTATTTGGACAACAAACAATCTAAATTTAAAACAATTTTGACCCTTTAATTTTGTTTTTACACCGTCGAATATTATGGCTTACGTTGTTCCCCTTATTATTTACTTTCTGCAAACGGCGAAGTAAGATGATGAAGTAAATTAGAAATGATTAGATTCACTTCAATATCTCTTCAGTATCTTGCTTACTTTTGAAAAAAAAACAGAATTATTGAAATGGGAAAATGGTTGTTTAAAAGTTTAATAAACTTATTGATATTCATTTTCCACATATTTTCTCAAAGTTGTTCTAAAGGAGTGGAATAAAACTCTGTAATTGAAGAGTAATGATTTTAAATCCCAAATATATTTGAACAGTGTTTACAGATTGTTTTGAATTGAACTGTTGCTTAACTTCTTATCAATTTTATTTAACTTTGGTCCATCATTTCAGCAATTGATAGAATTATTTTTTAATGACATCTCTATTTGTGTTTTGAATACTGGATGGTCTACAGAATTTTTCAAAGTTTCTCATGGCGATCACCAAGGTTGCCCTTTAGCTCCCTACCTTTTTCTCCCATGTGCTGAAATTTTAGCTTTTTCAATCAGGAATTCTGAAGATATTAAAGGTCTTAAATTTTAAACAAAAGAACTTAAATTAAGTCAATATGCAGATGACACACAAATCTTATTGGATGGAAGTGAAAACTCAATAACAAACACAGTAAGATGTTCAGCGGTTAAAAAGTGAACTATGATAAATCAGAGCTAGCTCCACTTTGAAGATCTCGAATGGAAATTTATAACCATAACTTTTCACCTGGAATGAAAATTACTTTAGATAAAATCAAAGTTCTAGGAATAACTTTACCTACTAATGGAAATATTGAAGATCTTATAAGTTTAAACTTTGAAGAAAAGACAAAAAATCAAAAATCTTGTGAAATCCTGGAACAAAAGGAAATTGACCTTATTTGGAAAAGTGACTAAAATTAAAAGTCTAATTATTCCACACATTACATACCTATTGTCTATTTCACCTAATCCAGGAGGCTTATACTTTAAAGAAATTAATAAAGTTATTTTTAACTTTCTATGGGATAACCTACACTTCCACGCACTGTGGTCCTGCAAAGTCTAGTACAAGGGGTTTTAATGTGCCGGATATATATGCTTATAGTTCATCAGTAAAGTTACATTTGATACGAAAACTATTAGATTGTTCATATGGAAAAGCTTTGTTCAACTTAGATTTCCAATACTAGCTAATGACGTCATATGCAATTGTAACTTAAAGCCAGAAGATATTTAAAATGTTCCGATCAAGGACAAATTTTGGAGAGATTTACTGAAATGCTATTTTGAATTAGAATCTAAGAATTCAAAATTGAACCTTTACAAGGTGATAGTATCATGTGGTTCAGTTCTTTGCTTAAAATTGAAGGAAAGACATTATTCTATAAAGGATTTCTTATTAATTGTATCAGGTACCTAAGTGATCTTGTCAAGGAAAATGGTAAATTTAAAACAATTGATAAGATGAGGATCCAATTCATGACTTCAGGATTAATAACCTTAGATACTTTGGTCTCGTATCATTAATTAAAAGCAAACATGTTAACTTTGAAACTAATACCACAGAATCATGTACATTAGTGAATAAAATTTTAAGTTTAAAGAGTCTTTCAAAGGAAATGTACCAAGAGTTCATGCCATCTGCATTAGATTTTGACAATAGCAGTGGATAATTTAAGTGGAAATCTGAATTGGAAAGTGAAATACAACTTGAAACTGTATTTAGAAACATATCAAAACTTACTCTCGACTCGAAAGTACAAACTTTTCAGTTTAAATTACTACAAAGATTATTGCCTACAAACACTTTTTTGTTAAAATTGGTATAAAGGATCCCAGTCTATGTAACTTTTGTAAAGTGGCTGAAGATTCAATTTAACATTACATTTCAAAATCCAAAATTTCTGGAATCAAGTATCCAGATGGATAGAAGAAATATTTGAAATATTCTTTCAATTGAATATAGAGAACACAGTGCTAATAACAGATCTAGATGAATTTCCATTCGAGATCATAAACTTCCTACTGTTATTTACAAAATATTATGTCCATTGCCGCAAGTGGTCCAATTATTTACCCTCTAAAAACTCCTTAAGTCTAAATTAAAAAGCAGACAAAAAATTGAATAATATTTGGCACTTTTACGCAAATTATGTTTTCTCTTTTTATCATAGAATTAAGCTTTCATTATATATCCTGTCAATACATATTGTCTTGTCTTGTAATTGGTTTTATTGTCCGCAGTGTCTGTAAAAATATGAAAATTACCAAAAGAAAATAAATAAAAAAAGATTGTGTAATTGTGTTGTTAACCATAGTTGAACTATGCTTCTTTCAATATTCCTGAAACACAAAATTCATTAAAAAAATTACAAAATATAACTCCTTTAAAATATGTAATATAATTATCTCCTCTTAATAGTTTAAACAATTTCAGATATTAAATACCTTTAACGTTGACTTTCTTCTGGCTTAAACTGTATTTGCCTCCCAAAAAACGCAATTCACATCGGTAGGTAGCATCATCCCAACATTGCACATTTTGAGCAGCTATTTCTATGCTTAATGTACCATTATTTGATGGAAAAATAACTGCAGATATTTTTGAAGCACGATTTTGGAAATCTTTGTTGTACCATATAATTATTGCTCTTCCTTCAGTAAGACTGAATTTAGCTTCTACTATATCCGAAATGGATTCTGATCGAATGTTGGTCAAAACTATCCTGTCTATCCGGTCATCAGTATGGATTGATTTTGATTGACACGTTATCCTCAAACTTTGCTTTCTATAGATGACGTCGTCAGACACCTCCGTCGTTACAAAGTCCGAATTTGCTGAAACGAATTTGAAAAAAAAAATTATTGTCGCAACATATGGTATATCTTAAGAGAAAAATCTTGAAGATGTAAAATATAACAATGATATAAAGACTAGGATTGTATCAGCAATGTTTATTAAAAGGAAACATAAAAAGATTTTTTAATAATGAAGAGAATACAATTTAATGTACATATACTAGTATGTTGACAATATAAAACCATAATAACCTGTAAAGTATAATGGCAAAGTATCAAATCAAATTAATTATGTCTAAAAGGTAAACACATAGACAACAAAAATAAAAAATACATGCAACACATAAAAGATAACTGAAACAACATGGACATGACAAATACAAATTATTAAAAACTAGCAGTTTGGACACTCTTTGAATATACAAACAAAGGATAACAGTAAACACCTACAATGGCCGAAACCTACAATCACATTCCACAATTCAAAAGCGAACTGCATCAGAAAACACACTAGTGAAGACAAGAGACAAAACATAATAAAGATAGCAACTCGGTATAGCCGGACTTTTTACCGGCACTATTTCTATGTTTTGACTTAGAGAATACAGCAATTCCTATTCCCCATGATAACATATATGTTTCCTATTTCTTAGACTAGTTTACACTACATGTTTTAACATAAATCTAAACATATAATTATGATAAAAAAATGTCGTAGAAAGCCCTCTTCATCTACTTTATTTTATCCGAACAGCTACAAGAACACTGCCAAAAATGGCACAGGAAAGTAAACAGTTAAAAAAGGCATATTTTTTCTGGGCAAAGTTAGGTTTTAAAAATGCTTGGATCCATACGTGCCTTTTATGGATTTTTTTTTTTTTTTTTTTTGAAATATCATTACTCTTCTAAAATATGCAAAGTATGTTTATTAAAAACCTATCAACTGTTCAAGGGAAATTAGCGCTGTTTGCTGTTCATCATAAACATTGTGTTACTTTTTTGTGGCCGTTATCATGGATATATATTTACTGGTAACTGTTTTTGGAAAATTAAAAGATTGTTTGCATGTTAATAAAACCCCTCTTGTCCCCTTTCATATTTAATATGAAAAAGAAGGAAATGGGGTTAATTTCAAGGAGATAACATCCCATCTCCAAGTTAGAAGAACCAAAAAATGAAATATCTAGGTAATGTAACTTTTGAAGGTCTGGACAACCGTGATAAACATTACAATTTACTTTTTTACTTTTCGAGAGCTCACAATTGTATTTTTTAAATACCACTGGATTTCAGAGTGATAAGATGTACTTTAATAAATACAATGACAGTAGAATATCGAAGGAACAAAGCTCAAGATTACATAAATCAAAGTCCTGAGACAAGACAAAAGCAAGAAGACCACGAGACGGAAGACCAAAAACACTACAAACTCACAAAACACAAACACTACAAATACAAATGAAAATATGTAGAAACTTAATTTGAACAAAAAGTGAAGTCATCCCTCCAGAAGTTTTACCGTCGACATCACCATCTTGTCAACCACTACGGGATATTTGTTTTCCAGATTACAACAGATCTCTTTTCTTTTAAAAGCGTAATTGTTGTTTCCCCTACCGGATTTGACCTTACTACTGGATTTAACATGTTCAACACGGCGGATGTCTTATAAGAAGCAGGAGATGCTTACTCTACCGGTGCACCTGATCTCACCCATGGTTTTTGTATTGGGTCCGTGTTGTTCATCTTTGTATTTGTGTGTGTCTTCATTTGCCTTTTCTGTGCCGTATTCATTTTATGCCTCTGTTTTTTGGGTTTTTTTTACATTGCGGAAATAAGATGCATCCGGTTATGCATAAAAATTCAATAATTACGTGCAGATGACAGAAAAAATTAACTGGCAAAAAAAGCAGAACAAAACCTTTCAGTAAGAGAAAAATGGTACCTAATTAAACCAAATTAAAGGAAACATCAGTTTTTCAGCTGTGTGTTTGCTTTTACACCATGTAGTATTTATACACTTTTAAATTTTATTAGCCATATCGGTCCTGGTATAGCAGTACCCCTGAAAATTCAACATGGAAATTAGGCTGAAAAAGAATCACAAAGTTATCACAAAAAATAGTAATCCTTGATTACAATACTTTCTATCAACGATTGCAAGAGTTGTGATCAATGATTGCAGCAGATCTCAGGGGATGCAATCAAGAATCCCAAACGTTGCAATCAAGGATTACAAGCATTTTGTGAAGGATTGCAAGAGATATTATTTCTATGAACATGTATGGTTGATAAAATATAAAATATTCTAGAACAGACCAAATTCTGTAATATTTCTAAACTCGCCAATGCGTCAGGTATATCTAAGGGTTTGCAAGACTTCCCGTTTTTACAATAGCACACAAAACTTTCTGATTCGACATCGGTAATGAAGCATGTCAGCTTTTATCCACTCGATGACTTGTCATCACACAGGGTCATCAATGAAAACAAGAATTCGAGGTCATGTGAAATGTGAACCCCTTTACATGTATGTGCTGTTCCTATAATTAGTTTTAAGAAACGACAAATACATTATTTTAAAGTGGTTCGGAGGTAAAAGCAAAATCAATCAGAATTTTTCAGTAGTTTGAAGAATAAAACTTCAAAAATTTTACTTCCAAAAATAAAATAAAAATATGGAGTCACGGGCCCTATAATATCACAATCGTTCGCCGAAAATGGGGATTATTTTAGTTTAAATATTAAGGAAAATTATTCAAGTTATATTTATAAGAATTTTACATATGCCTAGCCCCTGTATTGAACTTTCTCAAAACAAAAAGAAAAATGGGGGTCTAAGAACTTATTATGTAATTATTTCTCAAAATCAAAATCTTCGAAGTGATTTTTTTATAAATATTTTTTTAAGTTACCTCCCATGTTTAAATTTTCATTTAAAAGAATTTTACAGTATAAATACTATTCTGAACTTTTTGGTCTAAATGAATGCTAAACTTAAATAAATGGACCCATTATTTGTGTTTTAAGCGAAAAGTTTTATAGAATTGTCAAAATTTTTAAATGTTTGTTTAATCCTTTAATAAAAAATACCTATCAAATCATGAAATAAAAATGGTTGAAATTTAACGAACCACCTTAACAATTGACAGCAATAAAAGCAAAAAAAAAAACAGGAATATTATTTGATTTTAATGCTGCTAATGAAAGATTAATCCTTGAAACACGTGTACAGCATAACGAAATTTACAGTTTTTATGCAACTTCGGTATTTTTTGTATTAAATGCTAAATCAAGCAAGTTTTTTTTTTTTTTTCACAATAATAATTAAAAAAAAAGATAATTAGTTGCATTGTATTATTCTTCTGCGTAGGACTGTTTTTTTTTTTGTTTGGTTGTGTTTAATTAGAAATGAAGTTGGTTTTTATTAATGAATTGCTTTTTAGTGTATTCATTTGTTACTTTGTGGTTAATTTATTTGATTTTCATTTTATTTTTGTTCATATTATTAGTTCATAGTTTTGTTCATAGTATTAGTTCGTGATAAGTTAAGAGTTATAAGCCGCTTGTGTTCCATCCAAAATGATATATCAATCGTATTTCCCATTCAAAACTTTCTATAAGCCAGATTGCCAGATTGCCAGATTCTGCAAATTAGTATTCAAATCTAAAGACTGTAGTTTACAAGAATAAATTTTAAGATAAGACTAAATATACCAGTAGTTACTGCTCAAATGTACCGATCATATGTTAAATATTTGTTTTCGCTTTTGGAACATGTGCACTGCAACACCTCGTTAAATCAAATATTCTTAAATTTAACTTTCTCAACAGAGTTCTCAAAGAAAATATGGAACCAGATGTCTGATTTTACGAGGTGATGCACTGCGAGGATTTAACTATAGTGTAATATTTTATATCGTTGAAGGCTGAATTTAATGGCGCTTCAACACTGAACTATAATGCAATTTGATCAAGAGATAATTAAAAAAAATAATTTAAAACTAGAATAAATAAAAGCTTTGTATTTCATTCAAATCCATAAAGTTTTGCTCCGTAATTTTCTATGTACCTACATTTTCTATCAAGTAAGTAAATGGGAATAATAACAAAATTACCAACAAAGTTGTAAAGAGCCAAAGTCCAAGAGGTAAATAGACAAAGGAGGTGCAAAACCAACGGAAAATTGTCAACCACATTGGTCCTGACGTGGTACAATACATTTCAACAGAAATGGTGGGCTTAACTGTCTTATGGCGCGCAACCCCCTCCCTTTTTTCCACTGCGGTGGTGTCCGGTAGCAACCCAACAGCAATTGCCACTGACACGTCGCAAGACAGTAAAATGCTTATCCCAGTACTAAGTTAAAATTAGGTTGTGAAAAATATGCTGGTGGCTTGGTAAATGTCATTTTCTAACCCTTAGACAAAACCAATTTAAACCCATCATACCTATTACTTCATAAACCCTCAAAGAAAACCTTAATCTTTGACTTACGGACACCAAATTGAACTGTCTTTTTACCTCTAAAGCTTTAATCAATGTAAGTTTTACTTAATCTCAGAAAGGCATGCCTTAGTTAAGCTCAGGAAATAATTTTTTTGGCTTAAATTTTCAATTTCTGTAATTACATGTCACCTTAAACCTACTAACCCAAAAATCAGGAAATATTTTATTTCTTCTGAAGCCTTTTTTCTAGTGCTGCTGATGAGGAATAAATTTCCGAAATGGCTATACAGCTCATTAAAATTATTGCAGTTGGAGTTAACATATGTGTTATGGTCTCATGTTCATTTACTCATATCCTTTCGTAAAATATTTATATACATAGAATTCATTTTAATCGGAAAAGGCAAAACAAGCAACGACAGAAAAATACCGAAGGAACAAGGAGTGGTATTACAAAAATATAGTCCAAAGACATAGCCAAAACGAGAACACAGAAAACAATGACGTTCGACAGCTACTAAGCAAAATAAAAAAAAAAAACATTAAAACATAACATTCAAAACAGTATGAACTCCCATGAAACTTAGAGTGACACCTGGTGTTCCGGAAGTGTAAGCATATCCTGCTCAAAGTTATCCTCTAGAAAACAATTTCCAGCCCAATTTTTTTTATTCCTGTACGTTCATGTGACCTTGATCTTTGATTCACTGACCAAAAGATTAAAAGTTTTCACCCTTGCAATTTTCCTTCAAAACCAAAGGGTTTCCAAAAGACGGATAGAAAGACGGAAAGAAGAGTCCACATTATAGCATACCCCGAGTTAACACCCCTTGTAAGCAGAGACCTCGTCGAACGGTTGAGGTAAGTTGAGCTCACGTAGAATTGGTTTAGTGTGGTTGAGAAAAATGTAACCAATTTTCTATTTTAAGTAACATTGGATAATGTTTCTCCCGGTTCAGACTAATGTTTTGTCTCGGCTTTTGATAATTAAACATTTACCTTTACCTAAACATTACTCCGCTAATAAGGGATGGTTAAGAGGGGATTCAAATCATAAACAAAGATAAACAATAATATTGCTGTCATTTCAATATGCGACCAACATACTTACTTAAAGACAACTAATTACACTTACAATTTTGAATTATAAATGAATCCTTATGAACGTGCGGTGAATTACATGGTAAACTAGATGCCACCTCACAAACAAATTCGGTTTTAATATCTGTTTCTTTAACATAGTAAGTCAGTAAAGAGTGTTGTTTATATTCGCATCCATCGTATGTCATATTGCTGTATGTTACGTCACCTTGGACGTAATATTCATGAAATACAGCGTCAGTTTGTTTCTTTAAACACCATCTTATACAAGAGGGAGTTGAAAGAGTAGCAGTGCATTTGAGATTGATTTTGTCAGCTATGTTGTTAACTCTCTGGTTTCCCTGTGTCATTTCCTTAGTTATTGCTATAGTTGCAGGCAAGACTAAAATAGACAATACTTAAATCAATAATTAATAAAAATTATAAAAGTTAACGTTATAATAACGCAATAATTCAGTGTTAACGTGATATAATTATACAATAAATCAAGAAGAGTCTCATGATACCTAAAGTTCCTTAGGGAGATATTTTAACTCGTCCGATGAAGACAGTTTTACTTTTTTACCTTTTCTAATAAAAAAGCTTACGCCACACAGCTGTTCAAACATCTAGTTTTCTTAATCCAACTATTGAGGCATTTTTGAAGACTTTACCAGTAAACTATGTAGACTTCCCTTGCTTGAGGTGTATGCTCTGTTTATTGTCAGTTATGGTGTACTTGTTCATGTGAGAATTTCTCATATGAATGCACTATCAAAATTCAACATTTGGCTTTCTTGCTTTGCTAAAAATTAAACTTTTTCTGGCCGTCTGTATATATTTTGCCCACACCTTATTTTGATTGCCACGTTTTCTTACAAACAACTCGATGAGTGCCCTGTGATCGTTTATGTGTTGCATTGTCTATTCATTGGTCCCTTTGTCGGGCAATGGATGACAGTGTTTGTAAGAGTACTTCGCCCGATATGTTATGCCTGTTGACAACCCCGCATCTATCAAAAATAATGAAATAAGGGGATGGATGTGGCGTTGTTCGACATTCAGCAAGTAATACCGCTTAACCGGTGCTAGGGGCCTTCTTGAACTTACTGTGAGGTAAGAGGTTTGCTCTTTGGTGAAGGCCTCATAGTGACTTCAAGATGAAGAACAACAATCAAAGCGTTGTTCCATTTGCTTAATCTTACCACGTATTTATAGGGATTTTGTCCCTTGTACATTTACTCCATATCCCTTCATTTGTTTGTTTCTAAACAATGAAAAGATATTGAGTTAATGCACATGAGACAAAGTCTCTACAAAAACACAAAAAAACAAGGAATGGAACAACACTTTTGTTGTTCTTCATCTTGAAGTCACCATGAGGCTTTCAAAAATGAGATTTGCTCATACTTCATAGTATATGTTTAAGAAGGCCCCTGGTATAGGTTTAAGGTGAGACGTTACTTAATGACCATGTCTTATATTCTTGTGGAAATTTGCACAAAAGTATTTCTGAATGACTTACATCGGAATATCAACTTTAAAATAGGGGTCATGGATCACTTAAGAAAGATATTTGACATTGAAAACGCCATCTTTGGGGTCCATTTTTACCAAGACGTAACGTAAAAATTGCAATTTCACACATGAAAATGTAACGTTTTTCGATAGATCTACAAATGCAGCGATTACATATTGTCCAAAAACTAACACGATGAAAAGTACGAAATTGCGAATCCATTGATATATAGAAAACCATATGTCATGGAGCATCTTTTTTATCTTTGTAAGCGCAAACTCTTGCAAGAGCTGTAAAAAATGCCAAAACGTATGGTTGTAGGTCGACGTTACAAAATTTGCATAATGTAACGTTTTGGCATAGATTTCATATTCGATAATTTTTCATAATATTGGAGGGAAATGATGATAATATTCCACACAAATGATTCAATGTAAAATCCCAGAATATATAGACGGTTATCACTTTTGACAAGATAATTTTACTGAAATAACAGTGAAAGAATTTTTGTTTTTTTTTCAATAAAAATAATTCCCCTCTCAGAAAAGGACAAACACTGAACTGCGCAAATATCCTTAAGTTGTTGGAATTCCCGCTAAAATTGCTTAATATCTTTAATGAATTAATTTATTTGTTTATCTATCTTTTTTCTTGATAGATAACCATCTATCTATTTTATTTTTTTATTTTTTTATTTTTGTTAAATACATATACTAGTATATGTTGGGACACTTTTTAACAAACAAGCCGCAATACATAAACAAGATGGGAGCAGTCGGAAACGACAGCTTATCCCCTCGCCTGTAGCAATTATAATTTCCAAATTCAGTTCAAATTTCAAAATATTGTCAAAGTAAGTGAGAACCGAACCGTCAGTCTAAAAAGAACAATCCAAGGACAATGGCAACGTCGGAAAAACAAAAAAACGAAGACATAACATGAGCATGACAGCAGCATCACTCTCCAGAACGCATCCACTGACCGAAGATGATTGATGTAGTTTCTCAGATATGAACCTTAACGCAAACTTTAACCTTTAACGAACGGACGGACACTCGGACGGGCGAGATGCTATATCCCCTCCCCAACACCGTTGGTTGAGGGGATTAAAAGGTAGTCAAAATATCGGTCTCTTGTATTTGACGACATGATTTGCTTTCTAAACAGTAACTGTTGAAAAATAATTTCATTGGCGTATCCTGAGGGGGGATTCCATGAATTTGAACCCCTATACCTTATCCTTTAAACTTTTGAAATTTCGTGCAGATTTAAGACAAAAATGTCAAAAAACCGGATTGCAACCCTCTTTTTTAATTGACTGGATCCGTGTTGAATTTTTTTTTTTTTTGTGATGGAAGATTTGTTGCTTACCATCAAGTAACTAATATTCCTGCTTTATAATGGGAAGAATAAAAGTAGAGGTTTGATATTTATGGATGTCTGCTTTGATCTGCTTTGTACTATACCATACAATTATGCGTAGCAGACCTTAAAATGTGCTATCACATTAATAAGGAAGCGTATTGATTCCACACGAAGAGAAAAAAAAATATCGCGTAATTATGAGAAAATATCTCGTAATCATGAGACAGTATTTCATAATAATGAGATATTACTTCTTAATAATGGAGTAGTAAGTCATAATCTCGAGATAATTATCTCATAATTTCGAGATGTAATCTCATAATTACGAGATTTTTTTTCTTTATGTGGCTTCAATACACTTTCGTAGTTCAGGCAAAGACAGACATCTCGCCCCAGTCAGTCCCACAATATATGATACTAGGCTGACAAATCGCAACTTTTCGTACTGATATAATGGTGGATGCCATTCTTCGGAAAAAGCATTGAACACAAACAGGCACGATCAGTCTTGACACTTTACTTGCGATCTCCCTTGTGCTTACTACTGAAAACTCGCAAACTTTCAAGAAAGCACAGCTGCAGTAGATTGGCTTCAAACAATATTCGCTATTCTTTGGATATAGAAATTTCGTAAATGACAATATTAGTGGATAAGATACAAAGAACAAACATAGATACACATTAAAACTATATCACAGCTGTTTTCGGTTTTTCTTCTTTATGTCACCAAGATAAAAATAGACTCATGATATATACGAATTCATAAAAAGAAAACAAAGATATTATCAAACATGTTTTATTTTATTTATTTTTATTTTTTTTTTATTTTTTTTTTTTTTTTGTGGATTTATATATAAAAATACAATCTTCATAATACTTGACTAACAAATATACGAATTCAATTACAGACAAGACCTTTCAAAGGAACGGACCATTTAATTTTCAAAGATGGGCTGGAATTGAAAAAAAAATATTGCAATGATCCGTCTGCAGAAAAAAATCCGGCCCTCAGTTTTTCGTTAAAAAATCCACTAGCCAGTACCTAGTTTGAAAAAAGATCTCGCCCGCGCAATGTCCATAAGAAAAAGTAAGCCTTGCTCAGTAAGAGTGTATACGGAAAAATTGGTAATAAAAAAACAGCCTCGGGTGAAAATCCAACCCCCAACTCATCTCAAAATATATATTTCCGAACCTTACCTGGACCGTGATTTTTCAGAAGGCATGTCGAGGATTGGTGGATATCCGACTGAAAATTTTTAAAAATCGGGATGAGTTCCGTTTCGATATTGCAATGTTCCGTCTGCAGCAAAATTTTTCTTTATTGTTATTATTAAAACACATCAAAACAAAAACGTGAAAAAATACTTTAGTGTTAAAAATTGTGAAAGAAAATTGTAAAGGAACGAAATTGGACAAGAAATGATTTCTAATTATCCCCGCATTTTCGAATGAAAGTTCGGGGATATTGTCGTTGGCCTCGTCCGTCCGTCCGTCCGTCCGTCACACATCCTTGCGACGCGAACTCCTCCTACATTTTTGGATTTAGGGTTTTAATTTTGTTGTAGAATTGTTGCATATGGTCTGTAGATGCGCAATAAGCTTTCGGATTTTTTATATTTATCTTGATGTAAACAAGAGGCCCCAAGATGTCCATTTGACAAAGACCACAAAATGTGGATTGTGACACATATGGCATGTGACGCAAACTCATCCTACATTTTTGGATTTATGGCTTTAATTTTGTTGCAGAATTGTTGCATACAGTCTGTAGATGCGCAATAAGCTTTCAGAATTTTGATTCCGGTTCCAACTTTGGTAAATTTCCTGAAAATGTCAAAGACTGATATTTTTGGACATTTTGGCATATAATCTTATATTTTGGCAAGTATTTGGAAAAAATAAAAATTCTAAAATCTTAGAATTCGAAAATGTGATTCCAATTTTGGTAAATATCCTGAAAGTCTCAAAGATCACTTATTTTTTGGAATTCTACCTAGCAACCATACTTTAGCATTTGTTTTGATAAGGTTGATCATTTTCGCCAGGTGGATTTCAAAAATATTTGATTCCAATTTGGGTAAATTTCCTGAAAGTGTCAAAGACCACTTATTTTTTGGAATTCTACTTAGCAACAATACTGTTAGTATTTGTTTCACTTAGGGCAATCATTTTCACCAATTGAATTTCAAAAATATTTGATTCCAATTTTGGTAAATTTCCCGAAAGTTTTAAAGACCATTTATTTTTTGGAATTCTACCTAGCAACAATACTTTTAGGATTTGTTTCACTTAGGGCAATCATTTTCACCAATTGAATTTCAAAAATATTTGATTCCAATTTTGTTAAATTTCCTGAAAGTGTCAAAGACCACTTATTTTTTGGAATTCTACCTAACATCAATACAGTTAGGATTTGTTTCACTTAGGGCAATCATTTTCACCAATTGAATTTCAAAAATATTTGATTCCAATTTTGGTAAATTTCCTGAAAGTGTCAAAGACCACTTATTTTTTGGAATTCTACCTAGCAACCAAACTGTTAGGATTTGTTTCACTTAGGGCAATCTTTTTCACCAATTGAATTTCAAAAATAATTGATTCCAATTTTGGTAAATTTCCTGAAAGTGTCAAAGACCACTTATTATTTGGAATTCTACCTAGCAACCAAACTGTTAGGATTTGTTTCCATTAGGGCAATCATTTTCACGAATTGAATTTGAAAAATATTTGATTCTAAATTTGGTAAATTTCCTGAAATTGTCAAAGACCAATAATTTTTCGAAATTTTACATTGAAACCATAGTTAAAAAATTTGTTAGAATTAGAAGAAACATTTCATCAATTTGATTTCCAAAATATATGATTCCAAGTTTGGTAAAAATCCTGAAAGTCTCAAAGACTACTTAATTTTTGGAATTCTGCCTAACAACCATATATTTATTCCTTAAGGTTAAAAAAGTGACTGTCAATAATTTAATTTCAAAAATGTTAAGAAAAATTATACCCAGGGTCTATAGCTGTTTTCTGTGTCAAACAGGGGGTGCGGGGATCACTGTCGTTTCCGACAGTCATTACTCTAGTTAATTTTTGAAATGGTAAACGTTTTTGCATAATACTTACACGTAAGTTTCGAGTGGGAACTGACTTTTTCCCATAGCTGTACATATTACTCTTATTTTAACAATAACCAACATAAATGGCCATTGCAAACGCTAATTATAAATTTTTATAAAATGTATTTTTTCTTTTCTCGGGATTAGCCATTAACCTTTCTGTCGAATAAAATGCTGGTCTCGCTATGTCACCTTTTTTCCGTCTACTGTGTTCGAACCCAATCGGAAGGAGGTAACTCTTACCGTGACGTTCATTTAGTAACGTCTCACCTTAAGCGTGCAGATAGATGTCTTGATATTAGCGAGAACCGAAACGTCAGTCTAAAACGAACAGTCCAAGGATAATGGCAACCTCGGAAAAATAAAAAACAAAGATATAACATGAGCACGGCACAGAAAAAAAATGAAAACACACACAAATACAAAAATGAACAACACGGACCCAATAAAAACCATTGGTGAGATAAGGCTATGCAAATTCATACGCAATCAAATTTAAATGCTAGAAAGCATTATTATGTGGCACAATCCGGCTCTGTATATATATATATATATATATTTATTTAAAATGTACTTTTGCGATTTGGTTAGGGTTAACCTAACCCTATATAAAATTAATAATCCTGTATAAACTTATTAAACTGACTGACTTAACCCTTTTCTGCTACCTAATATAAATACATTTATTCTTTCAAGAAAAATCTTCACAAGATATAACTAGAATATTCTAATCAAGTAATTATCACATAACTAAAATGATTATGTAAAGAAAACCTCTAGAAAAATCTATGTGTTAAATATTAAGTCAATGTTCTAGAAAAATCTACATGTTCTAAGATGTAATAACCTTGACCATTTTTTATTGTACAAGTTACATAACTAGGCCAAACAAATTACATAATATTAAGGCCGTACAAAATAAAAACAATGAATAGAATGCATTATAGAATATTTACAACATTTAATTACCTATAACACCCCCCCCCCCCAAAGGAAAATGTTTGAATGCAATGAAAAACATTTAAAATAAACAATTAGGTGTTATGAAATTGATCAAACTCTTGACAATGCGTCTGCAATGACAATGTCTTTTCCTTTAATATGTATAATGTCTAGATTAAAACCTTGCAAAGTCAAACTCCACCTCAAAAGTCTTTGATTTTTATCTTTCATTTTATGAATAAATTTAAGAGGGTTGTGATGAGTATATACAATAATAGGCTGAAATGAAGCTGTAACATAGATTACAAAATGTTGCAGAGCCAAAATCAGAGACAAACATTCTTTTTCAATGGTGGAGTAATTTCTCTGGTGTTTATTTAATTTTCTTGAAAAATAACAAATTGGATGGTCTATACCATCTTTACCTTCTTGTAACAAAACACCACCAGCAGCAACATCACTGACATCTACAGCTAATATAAATTGACAATCAAAATTAGGTGTTGCTAAAACTGGCGCACTTTCTAGGACAGCTTTTAGTTCTTCAAATGCCTCATCACAACTTTTAGACCAAATAAACTTTACTTTTTTCTCAATAATTTAGTTAAAGGCTCACTAATTGAAGAGAAGTTTTGACAAAATTTTCTATAATATCCAGCCATTCCCAGAAAACGCATCAATTGTTTCTTATTCTCAGGTATAGGAAAACTAGAAATAGCACTTATTTTAGCATCAATAGGTTTTACCTTACCCTGACCTACAACATGTCCTTAATAGTTTACATAAGCACATCCAAATTCACTCTTGGAGAGGTTGACTGTTAACATAGCACTGCTCAAACGGTCGAAAAAAGTTCGAAGTATTTGAAGATGTTCTTCCCAAGTGTCACTATATATAAGAATGTCATCAATGTATACTTCACAACCGTCAATTCCAGAAAAAAAAACTGTTGATGAGACGCTGAAAGTTGCCGGTGAATTTTTCATGCCAAATGCCATCACTTTATATTGGAATAGTCCATCGGGTGTAACAAAAGCGGAAAGTTCTTTTGCACGCTCTGTAAGAGGAACTTGATAAAATCCTTTTAATAAATCAATTTTTGTAATGTATTTAGCATTCCCAATTTTGTCAATACAGTCATCAATGCGCGGAATTGGAAATGAGTCAGTTTTTGTAACACTGTTTAGTTTTCTATAGTCCGTACACATACGATAAGTTCCATCAGGTTTTGGCACTAGAATACAAGGCCAGCTCCAATTGATTTTGCTAGGTTCAATAAATTCATTTTTTAACAAATACTGAATTTCATCATGCAGGTACCTTTGTTTGATCGGATTCAGTCGATATGGATGCTGTTTTATCGGCACTGAATCACCAACATCAACGTTTTGAAATATTTTATCAGTTCATGTCGGAATGTCCGGAAACAAATGTTCAAAATCACTGAGTAATTCTTTTAACTGTTCCTTTTGACTCGTTGGTAAATGTTGAAGTTTCGAATCCAAATCTTGTAGAATCTGTGAATTTTCCAGCTTCGGTGTGATAGATGGCGAATTAATCTTTTCACAAAAGTCATTAGTAGAATTATCAGGGTCAACACTAACTATATTTACAGAATGTACAATATTTGTGCTATTTCTATCTATATAAGGTTTTATAATATTAACATGACACAACCTATTATGTCTACGTCTGTCAGGTGTTTTAATAATATAATTTAAATCACTGATATTCTTTTCAACAATATATGGACCAAAATATCTGGCTTCAAGTGGCTTTCAAGGAACAGGAAGTAATACAAGTACTTTATCACCAGGGTCAAAATTACGTTTTACAGAATTTTGGTCATACTTAGCTTTTATAGATTCTTGACTAGATTTAAGATTTTTATTAGCTAGTTCACAAGCTTTAAAAATTGCTGCACGTTTAGCTGATGATTTTTCACTTACACATAAAACACAATTTTTTAATAAACCACAGAATTTTTTTAGAAATAACAATTCCACGAATGTTTCACCCAATCCTTCAAATGATGTAAATAGTAGGCAACGTCCAGTAATTGTCCTATCCTCCCTCACAGTCACAGAGACCATTTAAGTCGATTTCGTGTAATTATTGTAAGAAAGAAGGCCATTTGATATCTGACTGTTATAGGTTAAAGCAAAGGAAGGAAAGTGAAGTTAAAACCCAGTGGTTTTGTTGAGTCGTCACAATGTTTACCTCATTATTTGTTCTCTATCAGTTTTTAAATATCTTTGAGTTTATGGTCTTCCAAACGTTCAGATTTTATCTGCACTGAAGAGACATAAGTTGTCGAAATGCGCATATGCAGAAAGTAAATTCACAGTAACCTCGGTATTTAGTTATTTGGTACAGATGTGCATACTTTTTTTTCTGAGGTGAAGTCTGTTTCTGATCCTGTTAGTAAGGTCGAGGTCAAATCCCCATCTAGTCCCATTATGGAGATTTTTGAACCATTTATTAGTGATGGTTTTGTGTCGCTTTCGAGTGATTTTTGTAATTCTACCTCTATTCGAATTCTTAGAGATACTGGTGCCTCTCAGTCTCTTTTGTTGGCGGAGACCCTGCCGTTTGATGATGTTTCTAGTACTGGTAGAAATGTTCTTATTAAAGGGGTAGATTCTAGCGGTTATACTGCTATTCCTCTCCATAATGTTTATTTGTCTTCGGATATTGCTTCTGGACCTGTGACCTAAGGTATCAAGTCATCATTGCCCTTTGAAGGTGTTCAACTTTTTCTTGGTAATGATTTAGCTGGGGATAAAGTTCAAAGAAATCCTATTGTGACAGACAAGCCTTCTTTTGATCAGATTTCTGATTCTGCTGGATAGGAGTTTTCTGGGTTGTATCCTGCCTGTGCAGTTCCTCGTGCTATGAAAAAGAAATGTATGGAAGCTCAGAAAGTTGATGAAAATAGCACTGATGGTTTTGATTTGTCGGATACATTTATGAGTCAGTGTAGTGATGTTAGTGTTGAAACAAGTAAGCCCTTGGAGTTTTCTGATAGTTCATTGGTTCAAGGTG
>MJUU01053783.1:329831-340711 GCA_002080025.1 Modiolus philippinarum | reverse complement strand
GTTTTCCTTATATACTGTTGTACACATAGAAAAATGTTTTGATTTTGTTCATCAGACAATGAATCTTTTCCAAAAAGTAAAGTTTCAATATCAAATTCATTATTATTTAGTCTTGTTCTTAGTTCTTCACGAGCATCAATATAAAGGAAACATTCAAAAAAGAAATGAATTGCATCTTCTAAAACATGGCCACATCTAAGTAGTGCTGTACTTATCATACTGTGCTTTTGTCATGTATAGTGTCTTATTGTAATGTGTATGCTGTAATGTTGCATGGTTGTGTGTAGTATGTGTACTGTATTAGTTTTATGTTTGTATACTTGTATATGTCGGTTTTAAAAGCTCATTAGAGCTTATGTTTTGTATGTTATGTGACATGCCGACTCTAAATAAAGCTTTTTGATTTGATTTTGACACCCAGGATCATTAACAATGTTAACTCTAAACAGATCGGCGTTTAAATTACTTGCGCTTTTCAAGTAGGTATTATAAGAGCTTTTATAGTCGCCAAAAATGAATCTTAAAGCACGTTCCTATATATTTTTTCGATTTGTTTTAGTATTGTATTCAGAGCAGAAGTGCCATACTAGAGGACAGTAACTGAGGTTTGACACATAAATGAATGATAAATTGTTAGTTTTGAGAGTTTATTTAAGTGTGCCAATCGACCTATGAACAACCTAAATCGTAATTCAGGACAGAAAAACCAAGGATTTGTATACGTCTTTGGAAAAACAAGCAAAAAGCAAGAAAATAATATTAGGATGGTCGGCGGTGTTCGTTTTGAAAGTTTGGTCTAAAAAAATACAAATATCAATTATTTTTAAGGCTTAAATGAACTACCGAAATCACGACTTAAGACAGTACAATATATATATAAACAAACAAAACAACAAAAAATCGTAATATTAGGGTGGTCAGCGGTGAAAATACCACAGGCACTTGTCTCTCAGAAAAAAAAATCCCCTATACCCTTACATAACATATGTTATGTAAGGGTATAGGGGATTTTTTATTTCTGAGAGACAAGTGCCTGTGGAAAATACCCCTAATATAATGCGAGTCCTGTGCTTATGTATACGTGGCTGTCGTACAGATCGATATTAATCAAGTCATCCTTGACACTCTGTGATTTCAGCTTTAATTAATATTCAGGTAATTTATCTGCTAATAATATGTGAAGATAGGTCCGGTCAAACCCGGGGGTCGAACTTGCTTGGTACGTCACTATTCTCTGCTTGTTTTCGGTCATTCGTCAACCCAACAAGAGTTGTCTTCCATAAAGGTTGCGGTAAATTTCAAAAGATCACAACTTCATGCACGGATTCCACAAGGTATCCAGCGTCTCAAGCCAACCAGGAAAATTTATGTTAGGGCCTGCATGCCTTTATTCAATATTGACTATAGTCATGCCCATTAAACAACGACAATGTTGCTACATGCATGCATGACAGCATGTACAGGGCCAAATAACAAATGACTAAAAACAGGTTAAGGACAATACCCCATTTGGGGTATAATACCTCACTTAGGGTATAATACCCCAAACAGGGAAAAAATTTACAGTGATAAAATCACTTATTTCTGAATAGCGACTTTTTACTCAAAAGAGCAACAGTTTATATCAATAGCAATATTTTGCACAAAATACACACATTCAAATTTGTAGTTTTCAGAAAGTTATGTGCCCATATAAAATGCAAATTTCAGAGGCCATTCATTTTTGCTGTGTTAAATAAAGCTACATAATTTCTTTTGAAACATTTTTGCTATTGATATGAACTGTTGCCCTTTTGAGTAAAAAGTCAAAATTCAGAAATAAGTGATTTTATCACTGTAAAATTGTACCCTGTTTGGGGTATTATACCCCAAGTGAGGTACTAGTATTATACCCCAAATGGGGTATTGTCCCCAACCTGCTAAATACCGAAGTTACTGTGAATACGATGCAGTCTTGTAAGTCGGCGCACCTAAGCATTTACCTTTCGATTCTTGCTGTAATTTTTATCACATTATTTTCAACAAAACAAAACTTTTAAATCATGCAGAATTTAAAATTAGAACTTCAACTAAAATATATAAAAAACAAGCTTAAACTGACCTACCCCCGTTATATCACCATGTTTAAATGTCTTGTAAGTCGGCGCAGGGTGAGAATATCAATGTACCAGGAACCCAAAATAAATACATGTAGTAATTTTCACTAACGGGTTTTCAGAGGAAGGTGGGAATGTTCAGTATTAACATGATTAAAACAAAATACTTTCAACAAAACTAGTGAACTTAAACAGCTACAGTAAACGTCTAAGCAGCAATAGTACCTATTAACAACGAATATAGCACCATTTTTGTTTTTTTTTCAGTACCGGTGAACACTCAAAAAAGATTTCTTCGTCATCAGAGCTATTTGGCTTCAAGTTAGTACAGAAATTGTTCTGTACCAATATTTATATTATAAACGGAAGTCGTTTTCTTCATCTGTGCCAACTTATAAGATGCGCCGACTTACGAGACTCGACTGTAGATGATTTGCCAGTTACAGAATTTCTTGTCAGTTCTAGTCAAATTTTGTGTTTTTTTGTCAAACCTTCAAAGGGAAGTAACTCCTACACCGGACAAACAAACATTGAACATGCACATTTGTTTTAAAGTACGGTCTTCGTGCTTAGCCAGTCTGGACAAAGTAATTCCCTGCACAATATTTATGATATTTTGCTGTAAGTTAGCACATTTTCTAATTTTTAATACTTTCTTAGTCACTGAGAAGACAGTTCAAGTTAGTACAGCTGTTTATTTTTTTTACTTGAAAAAGTACCATTTTAAAGCATGGAAAGTGCTATTCATGCTATTTGGGATTGGGTTTTAAATTTTGTGGCTGACTAAACGTCTGCTAAAGGTTAAACTTTCATAACTTTTGATTAAAAAAGCTTTAATTTTTGGTTGGTTATCACAAGCAGGGAACCATTCTGTCCCCTTGAGATTTTTCAAAAAGTTACATCCCTTTGGGGTTTTGCTAAATTCATTCTGTTGATTGCAGAACTGGCAAATGGTCTATTGGAATTCTGCATACACAGGAGTCAGAAATTTTATCAATATATTATATAATTAACACAAGTTCAAATACGGAGCCCCAAACAATGAAGTTCACTCACTACGTCCGTGAAACTTCATTGTTTGCAGGGATGTACATTTGAAATATTGGCAAAGTAGCCAGCTGGGCCCTAGCAAACAGAATTCAGTAGCCCAGCCAATAATTTTACTAGCCCAGGGCTATATTGTCAACCAAAATTGCAAGATATTGCAGTAGCCACCTGGGCTACTGGTTTAAAATTTTTAGTAGCCCAGGTCAATTTTTAGGGGCCTTGGGCTACTGGGCCCTGGTAATTTGCATCCCTGGTTTGGGGCTCCGTATTTGAACTTGTATTGATACGTTCGTGAAACAACATTGTTTGGGGCTCTGTATTTATATTGATTAAATTTCCGACTCCTGTGCTGCTTATGTACATTTCGACAAGTTATGTCTTTTCAGTGCAGATGCAGTCTAAACGTATGGAAGACCATAAACTCAAATATATTTAAAAACTAATACATGTAATAGAGAACAAATATACTTAATGTGATCTAAATGTAAAGCCAACAAAAATAAGGACAGAGCTTTGCATGAGGGAGATACTCCTTAGTTTTCAAAAAAAATTAACAGAATTTGGATATTGTAAGGTTCCAAAAAAGAATCAGCTTTCTGGTCAACACCGAGGTACTGACTACTGGGCTGGTGAATACCTAACAAACAATATTGATAGACTGGGTCCCATATATATGGAACCCAGTCTATCAATATCGTATGTTCCTGGCCCCTGTACATGCATGGGACTTTGTGAATTGGTCAGGGGGCCACAGGCTTCAGATTTCTTCAAAGAAAGGCAGGGACTGACATTTTTTTATGAAACAAGTGCCTGTGTGAAATAGGGGAGAGGCAGCTAAGTCGGACAGTTCTTGTTTACCAAGAAGATTTATTCTAATACATTGTAATAATTCTATTTTGTTTTCTTTTTAAGCGCTTACTTCCTTCGTCTCTTTGAAATTAACCTAAAAATCATCATAACATTTTAAACCATGAAAGTAAAAGAATAGAAATACAAAAAAATGTACATGTATGTGGTTTTTTAAGTCTTGCTATATGCATATTAAGTCGGATGCAAAATATTGAAAGTTTTCATATGCATTTCTATTTGCATAGTAACATGTACACATGATGTAATGAATTGCAAACTCAATTCAAGGATTTGTAAAGTGAGAAGCTTGTAAGATCAGCCAAAGCAAGATTTTGATTTACTCTCAACTAAAAATTGCTATACTTGCTTCAAACCTATCAAAAACACAAAAATATTGCATTAAAACCAACTTTTATTTTCTCTTTCTAATAGCATTTTTTCTGCATTTTTTCTCTTTCTAAACACTGCATGATATGATACACAGGTTTGTCGCTTTTCCATATCAGATCCCGATATAGGCTGCCATTTCATGTTTATTTATATGAAATCAAGTCCTGTCCTTTTCAGTGTGCATTTCAGATCGTGATAGTTTGAAAAGAATATAAGCAAGATATAACTATTCACCAAACCTAAAATTTCTTCAACAAATTGACAAAACCATAATAAGTGAAGAAAGTGTGTTTTAAGTGTGTCCTAAGTCAGGAAATTCATTAAGCCTTTGTGTGTCTTGTCTGTTTTCTAGTTAGTTTACTTTATGTCTATAGGAGTCTGGGATGATGTTTATTTCGCTGAACTTGACAACTCTTTATTTGGGGGCGGACTCCGACCTGCCGATTGGTGAGCGGTTTCCTCACCGTTCATTGAAGATCTTATGGTGGCTTTGAGTTGTTATTACTCCCCCTTGGGTCGTTGTCTCTTTGACACATTCCCCGTTTCCCTTCTTTTTTCTATTTATGCCTGTTTACATCCTAACCTCAGCTTTTATGGAAAATAATTAATCGTCCTACCATTTAGTAATTTTGAAATGGTCATAAACTAAACAAGTTTTAATTTGTCACAAAGCAAGAGAAATTATTTCATTTCACTTATTCACTAACTAAATCATGCATACTTGGTTACATGTACCAACATAAATGTTGATTTTGAAGGGTGAAAATGTTGATCTGAGTTGAAACACGTAAATTCCATCTGTATCGAAGAAAACTATTTCTCTTGGTATCATAACTATATTTTCTTCGCAGTCTTCACGAAATGTGCGGTCCAACGGACAAAACAAACATTTTGGCAGGAATACCGGTGAACAATTTCAAAGTGTCGGTCCGAAGTCCGACATTGTTCTTGGGCTAAACCACTGAAAACGATGTTTCAGGCTGCAAAAATAACAATTATCTGGTAGATTTGAGACTTTATTTTGTTATCACTAACATTTCCTGTCAAGAATCTTTCATTAAATTGATAAAATTGTTGTAAAATTGACTAGCGCTCAGATGAAAACATTCCAAACAGGAAGTGATAAATATTAATAAACCGATATCGGTAAAACATGATGATTTTCCGGAAATCTCTGATAATAATAAATATGTGGAAACTTTTGGTCCGATGACCATTTGGTTGGTCCAGTATGCCATAAAAGACTGCCGGACCAAATGTCCACCAAATTTTAAATGTATTTCGTGAAGACTGTCTTCGCTAAGCAGTCTTCGAAATATACCGGTACTGTAGTCCGATACCCGAGGCTTGTAAAAAACGTGTGGAGCATATAAAATCCCGACCTCCATAGGCCTGTAGAAATAAATTTCAATCGTATTCACATTTTTAAATAAATGATCTGTTGTGAAACTCTGTTAATTGAGAGTTAACTCATGTGTTCAACAACATCAAAATAAACTGAATCCGAAATGGGATAACTGATTCCACATAAAAAAACATATTTCCGGTAATAGGGAACCAGAATTAGCATCTTCGTCATTTACAGTACAGCCAGAGACTTACCGTGATAAATCACTGTGATAGACGTATCACTCTGCTTAGTGAAATGTTTATATTTCATTTCTTGTCTGAGCTACATACAAGATTTCTTTTGCCTTTAGAGTGATACATTCTACCAATTAACATGCAAAAGAAATTATGTGGATAGACTAATTAGGAAAAAAGATATAGTCATTTGAAAATTTAGAGTGATATGTCTATCACAGTGATTTATCACGGTAAGTCTCTGGCTGTACTGTAAGCATTTGTTGTAATGGCAGCTTTTAAAGCGAATCCAAGTTGGCAAATAATATTAAAATTAACAAGTTTGTTTTTGGTACTGTTGCGATCAGTTTGACATGATTTTAGTGAAGATTTTTTAGTACAGCTGTCTTTAAATACAAAATAAGCAGAGTTCAGTATACATGTATGTCATACAAATGTACATCTGTTCTTGGTCATGTACGGTGGTCTGAGCACAAATTTCTTCTCGAATATACTGACAGTTAAAACAAATGGCCCAGTGGTATGGTTTTGCATTTATTGTAAACTCGAGGGCCATTCATTTTGCATATACATTAGATGGTGTGATACCAATTAATTGACCTGCCAGTGTCAGACTGTAAAACTTGTGTCTGAGTTGTAAACTGAGTAAAGAAGTACAAAAAATGTGTACAACTTCAAGTAAAATTTCCTTTTCTCAATCTGGCAAGTATTTTTGCCATGCCTTTGTTATTATTCTTTGATATCATAAATATCTGTTTTATGGTAGGTAGCAATTGTAAGTCTTCAGCACTATACATGTATTATAATAATTGTTGGACTTGAATACATACCCAAATTTTTGCAGACTAGCTTGTACAACAGTATGACCCTGAAGATCCAGAGTTATTGAAAAGTGTCAGTCCTAAGGATTTTGCTTACAAAAATCATGCCAGGCTGACAAGATTTTATGGCCTGACAGTCGTGACTCGGACACAAATTTAAGGATTTGTTCATTGGAATATATTTAGGCAAGCAAAATCATAGCTTGGACTGAAAAACTTTTTGGGATGAAAAAAAATCTTTACAAACTACATGACAAAGGAACATATTGTTTTCTGGTCAGGTGAATTAATTTTGGCTTTCTATTTTCTTTGACAATGTATAATGAACTTTTCACAATGTTTAAAAATACAAACCTGGACAGATGTACAATGTAGCTAACCAACCTGATTAAAAGTATTTTGTTACAAAACGCATAGGCATATATTTCATATTATTAAATATAGTTTTGATTTATCATGGTCATGATGGTAAGACTCCAACTGTACTTTATATGACATAACAACAGGATATGCTTTCAGCCCTCTTCTATGTACTACAAAATGATCATGAAGACCAACAAGATGAAGACCTTTTACTAAATTCTATGATTGGTTTACCAGTATTACTTTGCATCATTTCTAAAACTAAAGCATATTATGTAAGCAACAAATTTAAATCTAATTATATTGTGCATGAAATCATTGAGTTGTGGAAGCCACTTGGTGGGTTGCTGTCATTTGGGCTTGTAGAATTGATGGTGGGCCTGTAAAAATTTTAACTTACAGGCCCGCGGGGCCTTCATGTTAAAATTTGAGTTTGAAGACTGGCTCAGTATGTATAAAATAAAGTTGGATAAACGTTCTGAACACATAAACAGGCTGCATGTATAGTTTAATTCTGAAGCAATGAAACATCCAGCCATTAAATTAAACAATATAGGAATTGGGGCAAGGCATTGTGGGTAATATTTCGCCCCAGCTGATAATGCATTTAATATAAAATCACTGCGAGATTTGAATCCTTCTCATTATCATATCCTTGCTCAATTACTGTTTAACACATTTTTCGGTGTGTGTCTAGGTTTGCTTACATAAGAGACATATCAAACATGTCTCTACTTACATAAAAATTCTTTCTGCAACAGTGTTTGTTGTTATAAAGCTGTCCTTCTTTTAATGTCTTTTGCGTCTAACTTTAAATGCAAATGTCCCACTTTAACTGTCACTATGTTTTTCTCTTATTTTATTGGATATCAACAAATGTGCCCAATAATCTAAGCCATTCAGAGTGAGAGAAGATATTAAAATAACACTTTCATTTGTTTAAATGTCCAGAACAGGCAGTGTTAGCCAGGATGTTCGTACAAGCCATCTTGTGACGACTTCTTATTTGGTGTCCGACTTATGCTGCTTCATCCCTACTTTACATTAAAAAAGCCTAGTTTGATATGAATCTGGCCTCATTAAATCTGATTCAATAACTTTAAACCAATTAAAGTTACTGTGCAAATTTAAAGTAGTTCAAAATTTTCTTGTGATAGGCAATGATAGGCAGTCAGGGGAAGCACAGAGACAAGTGACAATGTAATCACTTATATGAGTGATTTTAGAGTTTCTAATGGAAAGCCTGAACAACCATAAATCAGCAAATGCTTTGTAAGCTCATGTAAACTATTTCTTATTATATTTATAGTCAAGTAAATGTAAGCTATGAAATACATGTATGCAAAATTAAGAGGCCATTTGACAAGATGTGGAGAGAAATTCAGATTTTTGGCAAAATTAGGCATTTTTAAGGTCATTTTGAAAGTCAATTTTTCGTGCTGAAATGAATTTTCATGATGCCCATGATAATTATTTTGGAAACTAGGATGTTTCAGGTTATATCAATAAAAAATTACTGTCTTCGGACAAAACACAACTGTTTTTGGGCCCGAAAACACCTGGTGTTCAGTTGTATAATCACTTAAGTGATTATTTAGGAAAAAGTTGATGAAATCACTCAAAGAAGTGATAAACAGTTAAATGCTCCTGTAGTCATCTCACTTACAATTATTGAAAACAAAATTACCAAAGATATTATCAAATCAATGTCTTTAACACATGAAAACACTTTTCAAGCTAATGGTAAATCCAAATGCTTACTTTATCACTAGTGAAGAAATCAAGAGAGACAACTCTTACTTTCCATTATTTAAAAGATTTAGTCACTGCTAAAGGTGACTGAATGGTCATTAGTTTTAGTGCTTCCCCTGACATATATGGTTAGCCTGGGGAAAAACCTGTTAGACTGAGGGCATCGGTTGCAATCAGTACAAAAATTCGAGAAATAAGTCCAATAATGAAAGCAAAGGAAAAGGTTAATGTTCACTTCTGAAGTTAGTTGTAATAAACTCTGGTTGCACTTCCTGAAGACAATGGATTTTGCATTCCGCTGACTTCATTGCAGTATGCATATGTTTCTACTTCTAAAGTCGGTAATTACTTGTTAACAAATCATATACTTTTGAGGAAAAAACTTTTTCAAAATCTCTATTATGTTTGAATGGAAAATATTTATCGTGCACGATTGTTGCCGATTACGGACTACATTGTAATCTGACATGAGTAGTTTCACCTTTTACCTGTCGACAGGTGATCCAGTATTAACCAAATGTATCATGCTTATCAATTAAATTTTCCTGCTTGTTCGCCCTCAAAATAGAAAAATCCAACACTTAGAATTTTTAACTTGTCTAACAAAACTAAGGAAAATTCTTATGAACACAGCCATCTTTGCCATGTTTTTAATCGCATTAGTGTCATTTTTCAGTTATGTATGGTCATTCTTGGTCTACGTGCAAAAGTTTAGAGATATTGTTTTTCAAATAATATGAATAAAGCAGATGTTGTTAAAAAAAGATCATTATATGAATGGATTTGATATTTTATCTAATGTTGATTGTAATCTATGGTCATGTATATAGTCAGATAATTTAGTGTGCAGTCTGTGCAGTCTGTGCAGCTTGCGCCTCAGGCCAATAATTGACTCACCTTTGATCTATATTAAACAATGAAAATATGAAAACCATTACACAAAAATACTATATTATGCTTCACTGACATGGTATAAAAAAAACAAAACAAAACAAAAACAAAATGTGTGATCGTTCCGGGTCCTTGTATTGTTGAGTACAGTAGTGGAACATGTGGAAAGTATATTTCAATCATAAAACATGTGACATATCTATAAATAAGAATATAATTGCTTAAGACGTATCCATTTATTCTAATAAGCATTTATTTAGCATAGTATTAAATAAAACTAAAACGTTTTAGTTGGCTGCAGTAAAAATTCAATTTTAAAATTTTAAGGTTAAAGGTCCCTTTTTAGCTCATCTGGCCAAAGGCCATGTGAGCTTTTGCCATCACTCAGCGTCCGTTGTCCGTCCGTCCGTCCGTCCGTTAACTTTTATTCAAAGATCTTTTCCTCTGAAACTGCGGGGCCTATACTAATCAAATTTGGCCTGAAGCATCACCAGGGTATGCTCTTTCAAGTTTGTGATTTTTATGTCCGTAGACCAAACAACATGGCCGCTGTTACTCAAAATAGAACATAGGGGTAAATTGCCGTTTTTTGCAAATTACTTGAAAACTATTACAGATATAAAAAATCTGAGGGAGAAAAAATGATCAGCATGATGAGATCTACCCACCCTGCAATTTTAAAGAATATCCGATAACCCATCTTGGAGTTATTGCCCCTTTTCCATAAAATTTGCGTTTTTTTTTTTTGTTACTTTTAGTCTTATATAAGTGCACGAATATGATAATGGGTACACCTTAACCCTTGCCCCCAAAAATGTAATTTTTTATTCCTTTTGGAAATTCTTACCTCTAAAACTATATACGAAATAAAAGGATACTAGTAGAAAACAAGGAATCTAGCAAAACCAACAATTGCATTAGAAAATTCTCAGAAAATATTTAAATCAGCACTTTTCCCCCAAAAAGGGTAAAATTTCATACCGGAAATGTTACATGCTAACAGACAGACAATTTTAAAATGGCTCAAAATTAAATGTTGTTATGAATACAAATGAAACACGCATTAAAATGATTTAAATTAATTCAA
>MJUU01053783.1:278860-329697 GCA_002080025.1 Modiolus philippinarum | reverse complement strand
AAAAAGGGTAAAATTTCATACCAGAAATGTTACATGCTAACAACAGCAATTTTAAAATGGCTCAAAATTAAATGTTGTTATGAATACAAATGAAACATGCATTAAAATGATTTAAATTAATTCAAAAGTCACCAATTCCATTAATTTTTTTCAATAATATATCCATATTTAGTCAGAAAATGATCTTCAAAGAATATAAAACTGTTCATAACAGCGGTGTCCAAGATTCGTGCTAAAATAGAATGTCATTTATTTCAAAATCTGTTTATCATTAACTTTCAAATTCTACAGTGTTTGGTTCCTTTTGAATGAATATTACTTACAACAGTCAAATTTATGTACAATTTCCAACAGGGCAATTGTTTTGATCAAAATATCAAAAACGATTTTCATGGTGTCCAGTTCGTTATGAACATAGAACCCTTCGTAAAATTGTAGGCGATAAACATTTTTCTCCCCATTAAATTGAAATGGAACCTTCTGATACACATTAAATGATGACATTGTTGTCATAGTTGTACTAATGCACAGAAAGATATGATTTCACTGAGAAGTGTGGTGTCCACCTACGGAAATCTATAGTTATGAACAGAAGGAATAAAGAAGGGCTGTTTAATTTCAATTTTTCAGCATTTAAACTTATAAAATACATGTTTTATAATATATTGGTGGAAGACTTGTATATATCAAATCAAATAAATGTGGCTTTGTGTGGTAAAAACTTTGCAATGAGCAGAAAAACTATTTTGTGTTCAGAAATGGAGGAAAATGGTGTCCCAAAGTTATGAACAAATAATTTCTTTTTTCAAATAATATGAAAATAAAGCTTCTTGCAAAGCTAATGAATTAAAAAATAAATGTAAATATAAAAAATATCTTGATCTTGATAGAATACTGAGATAAATTTGCTAAAAAAGGCTTGATAAAAGTTACTATGCATGTTCATAACTCTGAACCCTATCCACAACAGGTTCTTATGTTATGAACATTTTATTCAGTGTATATTTCAATAAGCATTAGTTAAAAAAAGAAAATTGATTCACAGGGCTATAACATATTATGATATATTCAATTTTAAATACAACAAGTCAATTTTTTTTTCTTGCATTTTGTATAAAAACTAGAAATGTTATTGTTCATAACAGACACCAGTGTCTTCTGTTATGAACGACAGTAATTTCATTTCTAATTCATCACTTTGGGCAATAAACAAACGAATAAAGCAATAATATTAACCAGAACCTACATTTGTTAAAAATAGTAACCTGTAATAATTTGAAATTTCTCATATATTATGTAATTTTGCAAAAATCTACTAATTATGAACATCATATTTTTGTAACTTATTTAAGTGAAGATGATCCATTACCTTGATTTAAACTGTTGTAAGGTATTGTTTCCATCATTTTGTTTACATTTCACGTGATTAAAATTAGTAATCCCTCTTTCATGGAAAATAGTAAAATGTTTCTTTGACGCCCGGGACTTTCTGTTCATAATGGTGTCCAAACATTTTGTGTTTCCAATCTCCGATTGCATCCAAAGAACATATTGAAATGCATCTCTTTGTTTTCAGATAGTTCCCTTAGATAGATAACAAACACATTTATGATAATATGTTTGATCATTATAACCCTTTTTAGCTAAAAAAGGACACCAGTTATGAACAGAAGAAAAAAATATTTCACGGTTTTAAATTAAAATATAGAAAAAACCTGAATATCTCTTGCTCTGTGATTTTAGAAAATAAATCTTTGAATATTTAACTTAACAAAAATACCGGAAATTTTACATTTTGAGGACTTTGATTTTTTAGTCATTTTGTAACACTTTGTTACCCATGATCATATTTGTGCACATATTGAAAATGGTAGATGATAGAAGTGAACTTTAAATTACAAAAATGGTCAGCATAGTAAGATCCACATTTCCTGCATGAAGAAAATCTGACGACCCACATAGGAGTTATGGCCCCTTTTTGGCTCACCTAGCCAAAGGCCATGTGAGCTTTTGCCATCACTCGGCGTCCGTCGTCCGTCCGTCCGTCCGTTAACTTTTGTTAAAAAATCTTCTCCTCTGAAACTACTGGGTCAATGCTAACCAAACTTGACCTGAATCATCACCAGGGTATGCACTTTCAAGTTTGTGATTTTTATCTCCGTAGACCAAACAACATGGCTGCTGTTAGTTAAAAACAGAACATAGGGGTGAATTGCTGTTTTTTGCAAATAACTCTAAAACCATTACAGATATCAAAATTCTGACATGGGGGTAAAAATGATCAGCATGACGAGATCTACCCACTTTGCAATTTTGAAGAAAATCTGAAACCCATCTTGGAGTTATGGCCCTTTTCCAGTAAAATTTTCAAAATTTTTGCATTTTTTATATCTTATTTCAAAAAGTGTAACAGATAGAGGTCAAGTGTAAATTGCAAAAATGTTCAGCATATCAAGATCTACCCAACCTGAAATTTTGAAGAAAATCCATAAACTCTTGTTGGAGTTATTGCCCTTTTTTCACCAAATTTTTAAAATATTCTCATTTTTCTATTTTATTTCCAAAACTATAGAAGATGAAGATTAAGTGTAAAAGTTTGAAATGTTTGCCATGTTGATGCGACTTAAAAACCGGTATTGAAAATAGTTCTTTGACTGCCATTTTGAAGATGGCCGCCAGAAAAGGCGGGAAAATTCAACATTGTCGGATTTCAATGAAATTTGGTTTCCAAATACATATTGATGTTGCAACTTCAAAACCTGTGTTGAAAATTGTTCGTTGACCGCCATTTTCAAAATGGCCGTCAAAAAAGGTGTGAAAATTCAACATTGTCCGATTTCAATGAAATTTGGTTTCCAAATAGGTATTGATGTTGCAACTTAAAAACTGATGTCAAAAATTATTCGTTGACCACCATTTTCAAAATGGCCACCAAAAAAGGCAGGAAAATTCAACATTGTCTGATTTCAATAAAATTTGGTTGCCAAATAGGTATTGATGTCACAACTTCAGAACAGATGTTAACAATTATTTGTTGACCGCCATTTTCAAAATGGTTGCCAAAAAAGGCGGGAACATTCAACATTGTCCAGTTTCTATGAAATTCAGTTTCCAAAAAGGTATTGATGTTGCAACTTCAAACCCGATGCTGAAAATTATTTGTTGACTGCTTTTTTCAAAATGGCCACAAAAAAAGGCGGGAAAATTCAATGTTGTCTGATTTCAATGAAATTTGGTTTCCAAATAGGTATTGATGTCGAAACTTCAAAACTTATGTTGAAAATTACTTGCTGACGGCCATTTTCAAAATGGTTGCCAAAAAAGGCGGGAAAATTGTTTGTTGACCACCATTTTCATAATGATGTCTCTGTTTCAAAACTGGTGTCGAAAGTGGTCCTTAGCAAGAGCATTTTTTGTCAATAAAGCCCAACAAAGAAAAATAGTACAACATGATCAGACTTTAAATACTATTCAAGATATTGGTGGTGTTTGAGGTACTAAAGTTTGAGAGACTGATGATCAACTGTATAACTTACAACGTTACCACGATTGTGGCAACTGAAATCCAGGTGAGCAAAACAGGCTCCTGGGAGCCTCTAGTTCTTTGAATTTTCACAATTTTTTAACATTTTTACTTTTATTTCAAAAACTGTTTGAGATGGAGTATAAATGTGAATTACAAAAGTGATGAGCTTTTCCAGGACTACATTTTCTACATATGTCCAGCAGATTAGCATCTCATCCAAGATGGCTGCCACTAGGGAACATAGTTTAACATATGACCCTATGGGAAATGCATTCAAAGATCTCCTCCTCTGAAACCACTGAGCCAATGTGGACCAAATTTTGTCACAATAGTCCTCAGGTGGTTCTCTAAAGTTTGTGATTTTTGTGGTTGTACCTCATCCAAGATGGCCGCCAGCGGGGAACATAGTTTAACATTTGGACCCTATGGTAAGTACATTCAAAGGTCTTTTCTCCTGAAACCACTATAAGCCAATAGGATCCAAACTTGGATACAATTGTCCTTGGCTGGTCCCCTTTAAAGTTTGTGATTTTTATGTTCGTACCTCATCCAAGATGGTCGTCAGCACAGGACATATTTTAACATAGGACCCCATAGGACCCAAACTTGATCACAATAGTCTTTAGGTGGTCCCCTTGAAAGTTTGTGATTTTTATGTTCATACCTCATTGAAGGTGGCTGCCAGCAGAGAACATAGTTTAACATAGGGACCCTATGGGAAATGCATCCAAGGATTTTCTCCTCTGAAACTACCAAGCCAAATTCAACCAAACTTAGTCACAATAGTCCTTGGCTTGTGCCCTTCAAAGTTTGTGATTTTGACATTCGTACCTCATCCATGATGGCCGCCAGCGTGGAACATAGTTTAATATAGGGACACTATGGGAAATGCATTCACATGTCTTCTCCTCTGAACCTACTGAGACAATTGGAACCAAGTTTGGTTACAATTGTCTTTGGATGTTCCCTTTCAAAGATTGTAATTTTTATGTTTGTAACTCATCCAAGATTGAAAATATAACATCTTGTGAACTGATTTATAGTATGAATGGGTGGTCTCTTTGTGACAGTGAATAAAACCAGTCACCAGGTGAGTGATACAGGCTCATGAGAACCTCTAGTTTCATTTCAGAGTTTAACCTATTGAAATTTTATGTTAAATCCCCAGCATTAACACTTGTTTGTTTTCACCAAAATTTATCTGCATATTATTGATATAATCGCATGCAGAGGCTAGAGCTAGGTACCATTATATTAACAATTTTAACACATTTGTAGAAAAAATATTGTAAATATTTTGCAGTAGAATGTTTTCTGTGACATAAGTGCAGTCTGTTCAAATGATTTGCCATTTGCTATATGGTTAATTGCCAATATCTCATTAATTTGTTGATGCACATAAATGAACCCATTATCTGCAAGCAAGTTTGGTGAAGAACCAACTAGCACTTAAGGCTGGAGATATAACATAAATTCCCATACGTTTAACATTGAAATGAAAAGGGGACCTTTAACCTTAAAAGAGATAAAATATGCTACTTTTAAATTAATTGTAAATAAACTCTTGATACTAAAAATAAAAAGTATGTGAACGTTTTGAACCTGCTCTTATTTTTACCATATTTACAGGGAAATACTAAAATGTACATGTCATGCATGTTATAAGAATACGACTCAATATTCAATAGATACTGTTCTTCTATTTTTCAGGAATAGATATAGAGAATGAGGTACTATTGGATTAAAGAACAATTGTAGTAACAGTAACAGTGTTATTCGGGACAGTTCTGATTGATGTATGCTGTTTACTTGAATTTAAATTGTTTACAGTGCTCTTGGCGGAAAATTTTAAATGGACATCTGAAATAAATGAGGCAAATTGGCAACAGAGCATAAAAACATACTATGATATCAAAATAGAGAATAAAGTTGGTATAACTTGTCACAAGAACAAACATGCTATGAAGCTTGTCAAGAAATTTACTTAAATACAGCTGCAAGATCTTTACACTATATTTAGGTATCTGAGTTATTTACGAGATAAGAATTTATTATGGAGAAAGAAAATGATTTGACTGGTATTAGTGATACTAGTCATGCTAGTACACAACCAAGTGTTAAACCATATGTATGTGGTATATGTAATAAAACCTACAGTAAGAAAGATAGTTTACAGAGACACATAAAATTACACATGGATAATAAACCACAAACAACTTACAAATGTGACTTATGTGTAAGGGTTTGCACGAGTAAAAGTGAATTAACATTACACAAGATAACACATACTGATGAACAACCTTTTAAATGTGATTTATGTAATGCTAATTTTAAAAGAATAGGAGATTTACCTAGACACATGAGAACTCATACTGGTGAGAAACCTTATAAGTGTAATTTATGTCATCTTGCGTTTATTAAAAATAGTGATTTAAACCGGCACATGAGAACACATACTGGTGAGAGACCTTTTAAATGTGGATTATGTGATGCAACCTTTAATAGAAATTGTCATTTAAAAACACACATGAGAATACACACTGGCGAGAGACCCTTTAAATGTGACATATGTGATAAGACCTTCAGAAGTAATCAGGATTACAGCAGACATGTGCGAACACACAGTGGAGAAAAACAATATAAATGTGATTTATGTGATAAAGTTTTTAGGTGCAAAAGTTCTTTACGTCAACACTTGGGAAAGCACAGTGGTGAAAAACATCTATATTGTGATTTATGTAATAAGACCTGCAAGAGTAATTATGATTTCCAAAATCACATGAAAATACACACTGGCGAAGGTGACATATAACACAGCTTTTTATACTGCCAATTCATGTGAAGGATTTTTCAGCAGAAAACAATTTGTACATTTTGAACGTTCTTTGACTTTATAGGGAAGTAGTAAAATGTTCATGTAATAACAAAGATTTTGACATCTGATAATCTATTTTCAGGAGTAGGCTTTTTGTATATATACAGTTGAAGAACTTTCGGATATAAGAACAATTGTAAAAACAGTAACAGTCTCATTCCACCCACTTATGACTGGTGTATGCTGTAAAAACTGAATGTGTATAATACATGTATAATTGATGAGTCAAATTGACAACAAAGACAAATGCATGCAGAATATTAAACAAGGGAATATTATTTGATATAACTTGTTGAAAAAGAAAAACTATAGTTATACAGTGAAGCTTGTCAAGGCTGGGCCTGAAATCTTTAGATATCTCAAGTAATTAACAGTGACTTATGAGTTAACCACTCTTGCATTACGTATGGAGAAAGGAAATAATTTAGATAGGATCAGTGATACTAATCATGCTAATACACGGCCAAGTGTTAAGCCATACATATGTGGTATATGTCATAAAACCTATAGTACAAAAGGCAGTTTACAGAGACATATAATATTACACATCAATAATAAACTACAAACTCTTAAAACACTTTATAAATGTGACTTATGTGAAAGGGTTTGCACCAGTAAAAGTGAATTAACATTACACAAAATAACACATACTGATGAACAACCTTTTAAATGTGATTTATGTAATGCTAATTTTAAAAGAATAGGAGATTTACCTAGACACATGAGAACTCATACTGGTGAGAAACCTTATAAGTGTAATTTATGTCATCTTGCATTTATTAAAAATAGTGATTTAAACCGGCACATGAAAACACATACTGGTGAGAGACCTTTTAAATGTGGTTTATGTGATGCGACCTTTAATAGAAATTGTCATTTAAAAACACATATGAGAATACATACTTGCGAGAAACCCTTTAGATGTGACATATGTGATAAAACATTTAGAAGTAGCCAGTATTATGGCACACATGTGAGAACACACAGTGGAGGAAAACAATATAAATGTGATATATGTGATAAAGTTTTTAAGTGCAAAGGTACATTACGTCAACACTTAGGAAAGCACAATGGTGAAAAACCTCTTACATGTGATTTATGTAATAAGACTTGCAAGAGTAATTATGAATTCCAAAATTACATGACAATACACACTGGTGAAGGTGACAAATAACTCGTCTTTTATACTGGCAATTCATGTGATGGGTTTTTCAGCTGAATAGTGATTTACCAATAATGGAAAACAAACATTGTTCAATGCTGAGAAAATTAAGAATAAAAATGATTTTTGTTGATTGCTCTAGATCTTTATCTTTCCGAGCTATCCAGAGTGAGACTTGCCATTATTTTGCATCTGGTGTTTGTCCGTCCTTCCGTCCTTCATACATCTTTGCTTCAAAGAACTTCTTATTGAGTACCATTGAATGGACTTGAACAGAACTTGGCATGAATGATGCAAATGAGATGCTGACGTAGTGTTTTTACTTTGGTGTCAATTCAATCTGTCATCCAACATGGCTGCCAGTAGCAAAACTTAGTTTAACATTAGATCTTATTTTGGAAATGCATACAAGGATCTTCTAGAAAACCACTGAATGGATTAAACCAAGCATGGGATGACCATGCTTGTGAGGTGCTGACCAAGTTTTTGTGTCGCCTGCTGTAAGCAGAGTCGACACATGGGGATTACTATCCGTCGTCTTACGTCGTCGTCGTCCTGCATCGTCTGTTTTTTGAATCCGCAACTCCTTCAAAACTACTAGTCCAATTCCAACCAAACTTTCAGGATATATTGTTCACTTAGTGTACTAGTAGTTGTGCACCTGATACTCAGAATTTTGATTTTACAGATTTTAGAGGTTCAGTGAACCAAAATTCCTCATTTGTGAGTCTTTTGGTTTTGAATCCCCAACTCGTCCAAAACTGCTTGTCCAATTCCATCCAAACTTCCAGGATATGTTGTTCACCTGGTGTACATGTGCACCTGACACTTAGTATTTTGACTTTACAGATTTTAGAGGCTCATGGAGCCAAAATTGCTCATTTGTGAGTCTGTCGGTTTTGGATCCCCAACTCCTTTAAAACTGCTAGTCCAATTCTAACCAAACTTTCAGGATATTTTTTTTACCTGGTGAAGATGTGCACCTGATACTTAGAATTTTTATTTTACATATTTTAGAGGTTCACAGAGCCAAAGTTGCTCATTTTTTATTCTGGTTGATCCTCAACTCCATCATAGCTATAGGTCAGATTCCTACCAAACTTGCAGGATATGTTGTTCTCCTGATGTTGTTGTGCATCTGATATGTAATATTTTGGTTTAAAAGATTTTTGAGGTTCACTGAGCCAAAATAGCTCATTTGTTAATTTAGTTTGTTAATGTGGTATTCTTTCAACCTTTCAGAATTTGTTGATCACTTGATTTAATTGTGCACCTGATACTTGAATTTACAGATTTTAGAGGTTCACTTGTCCAAAAGTGGCTCTTCTGTAGTGCAGGCGACACAAGTGTTCCATGGAACACCCATTAATTTGTTAATTTGGTGCCAATCTGTTATCCAAAATAGCTGCCAGCAGTTTTAACTTAGTTTAACAGTGAACCCTAAGGAAAATGCATAGAACATTGTGTAGAAGATCCTTTTCTAGATAACCACTGAATGGATTTGAATGGGCCATTGTAGGTGTTTACTGATCTTTTTTTTTTGTAATTTGCATGAATGGGTGTTCAGAGGTGCTGACCAAGTGTTATTGCTTTCGAGCAGACCTATCTTGCAACATTGCCGCCAGAGACTAAACTTAGTTTAAAAACTAACATTGGATCATGGACCATATGAGGAATTGCATTCAAAGATCTTCTTTAAGAAAACTGCTGAATGGACTTAATCCAAACATGACATGACTAATCAAGTAAGGTGCTGGCCATGTGTTGTTATACGTATAATTCTTTATAACAGTATTTAAAATTTCAATATATATTGATCCAAACAAAATTTCAATAATTTGTTACATGTATAAGGCAAAAAAAATGTAGGTGATGACATATTCTAATGTTATCTGTATTGATGCAATTATGAATGCATGTTCTTATGAAAAAGAAAGGAAATTGGGTAAATGTCAAGGAGTGAGGAACCTCACACCATATAGCAAGCCCTAAAAAATGTCCTCAAAAAAGTAAAAGAGTGAATATTGTACTTATTAACATATATATGCAACTATTATCCATTAAAATACTTAATAGTGTACATGGTGTAAGTCATGTGTAAATGTTGTGTACAAAAACATAATCTGCACACATACTGCAAACAAACCGGTATCAAACGAAGGTTTGTTACCAATCCATTAAATTTTAATAAACCATTGATACCAATTTGATAGCGGATTCATTAACTTCTATAAAAAACATTAAGAAATCATTTATACAAAGTTGAAAGTGATCTGTTAACTTTTAACAAACTATTAACAAACCGTTTATAACAAGTTGATAGTGGTTCGATACCGATCCATTAAAAATTTACATATATTCAAATTACATGAATTAGCAGTTTGTTGGCTTATTTGCATGTGAAATTTTACCTGTTGATACTTTCTTAACCATGGTTTAAATCAAGTTGTTCACCTGACCCGAAGGGTCAGTGTTAGCTATTGCCATCATTTGGCGTCCATCGTCCATCGTCTGTTAACTTTTCACATTTTCATCTTCTCCTCTGAAACCACTGAAGCAAGTTCAACCAAACTTATAATGTACTTAAGGTCCTTTACAAAGATTGCTAATTTTGTTCTGATCTGATAAAAACATGGCCGCCAGCATGGAACTTAGGTTTAACATTGGACCCTATTGGAAAAATCACAGTATCATCTTCTCCTCTGAACCGTGCACTGAAGCAAATTCAACCAAACTCTACAGGAATGATGTATGGAAGATTGCATGCTCATTTTGATACAATCTGATAGAAAACATGGCCGCCAGCATGGAACATAGTTAACATTGGACCCTATATATGGGGAAAATCACATTTTCATCTTCTATGAAACCACTGAAACAAATTCAACCAAACTTTACAGGAATTATTTACAAAAGGTACTTTACAAAAATTGCTAATTTCATTCAGATCCGACAAAAAAACATGGCTCCAATTTGACATTGGAGCCCTGTATGAGAAAACCATCCTTTTCGTCATCTTCTCTGAAACTTTTCAAGCAAATTTAATTAAATGTATAGAAGGTCCTTTGCAAAAATTACTCATTTCAATAGGATCAGATAAAAACAGGTGCTAATGGAGAACATAGCTAAACATTAAATCCCATTGGTAATAAACATCATTTTGGACATGCATGGCCTAAGTGCATTTTGTCAGGGGAGCAATACACATTGATACAGGCTCACTATCTGAGCCTCTAGTTTTTTTTTGTTTTGGTGGGGGGAGGGTGCCCAGGTGCTGATCTGTCATCCAACATGGCGACCAGCATCGAACTTAGTTTAACATTGAATCCTATGTGAAATGTATACAAAGATCTTCTTTTAGATAAATGCTGAATGAATTTAAACCAAGCATAGCATGAGTGATTATTGTGATATGCTGACCAAGTGTTGTTACTTTGGGACAATCCATTATCAAACATCGTCATCCAGCTGTGCGGAGCTTAGTTTAACACTGGACCCTGTATAGGGAAATGAATACAAATATTGTCTTTAAGGGAACCTCTATATTGATTTAAATCTAACGTTGCTTGAATTTTATTGTGAATGCTGACCAAATGTTGTTATTTTGGCACTGATCTGTCAGCCAACATGTCTGTCAGTGATGAACTTAGTTTAACATTGGACCCTAAGGGAAATGCACAGGAAGATCTTCTAAAAATGGCTAAATGTATTTCAGACATGGCATGAATGTATGAGGTGTTTATGAGGTGTTGACCAAGTGTTATTACTTTATTGTCGATCCCTCATTCAACATGCTTATTTAAACATTGGACCCTATGGGAAATTTATACATAGATTTACTTCTAGAAAACCACTAAATGGATTTAAACAGAACAAATATGAGTTGCTGACCAAGTGTTGTTACCTTAATCATGTTAATGGTAATCTGTCGTTCAACATGGCTCATAGCATAGAACTTAGCATTTAGAACCTATGGGAAATACATACAAAGATTTTCTCTAGAGAACAAATCAAAACATGTCGTGAATGATACTTATGAGATGCTGGTCAAGTATTGTTACTTTAATGCCAATCCCTCATCCAAAATTTGGGCTAGCAGGGAACATTGTTAAACATTGTACCCTATGGAAAGAACATTCAAAGATCTTTTCCTCTGAAACAAATGAGCTAATCAGATTCAAACTTAATCACAATGTATCTAAAATGGTTTCCTTCAAAACAGACGTCTTTCAAGTCTGCACCTTTTGAGAACATTATAAGACCTTTTATGAAACCATTTGGCCATTTTGAAATAAACTTTGGCACAATAGTTCTCTTTGAAATTGTGTACTGCAGATCCATTCGTTATCCAAGATGACAGGCAGTAGCTAGGGAAAAGATAACTGACCATATTACATAATGGTTTCTTCAATAGTTTGTAAATGACCTTTCAACTTAGAAGTTTATTTGACTATATGTATCAGCCATTGTCCAGGTTAGCAATACAGGTTTTTGAGAGCCTCTTTGTTAATTAAATTATTGGAGATTCATGTAGTTTTTAGCTCCCCTGGCCTATAAGGCCATGTGAGCTATTACTATCACATGGCCTGTGTCGTCGTCCATAGTTTCCACAGCAAACTTTTCCAAAAATTTTCTCCTCTGAAACCAATGAGCCAATAAATTTTAACCAAATATTGCCTGAATCTTGAATCATTGCCAGGGCATTTAGTTTCAAAAATGTGTTGCAGAAGTCTGAGGACCAGTCAACATGGCTGCCATTACTTAAGCGTGAATCGAATTCAAACCAATATTATCCAAAGACAATGGTAACATCGGAAACACTAAGCTACCAAGACATAAGTACAGCAAAGAAAAGGAAACGGAGACAAACATACAGATGATCAACACAGACGCATTTTAAAACCATGGGTGAGATCAGGTGCAGTTAGAGTAAGCATCTCATGCTTTTTTATAAGACATGCGGTGTTGAACATGTCAATTCGGGTAGTAAAGTCAAACCCAGCAGAGAAAAAATCTTAAGCTTTTAAAGGAAAAGAACTGTTGTCCTGTGGGAAACAGATATCCCGTTGCAGACCCCAAGATCAAGATGTCGACCATAAAACATCTGCAGTGATGACTTCAAGTTATGGGTAATATACCCTCGTTCAAGCAGTCAATGAACTCACTGTATCGGCATAAAGCTATTAGGGATAAATTGCTGTGGGATAGGGGGCTGCTGGAAGAATATCAGGAGACCTATTGTCATACCTTGTCTTACCTCTGGTCTTGCCGTCTGGTATGGAGACCTTACGTGCTAGGATATTCATATTTGGTAGTGAGTTCTTTATATGAGCTTCCTGGATTTACCATATTTGTAGACATTTTGACTTTTACCTTGCTCTGAGGGCAATGTAAAAAAAACTTCGTTTCTAAAAGGTGCATGGTCATTAAGTGTAAGATTGTTTATATTTGGTATGTGACTTATATATGACGAGAGCTTTCTGGGGGTACCATATTTGTAGACTTTTTGACTTGACATTGCACTGAATGCATTAAAAAACTTTGATTCTAGAAGTTAGTTATAAAGTCCTGGGGCATTCATGTTTCTTATGATGAGAGCTGTATGGCGGCTTTATATTTGTAGACGTTTTGACCTTGACCATGCCCTGTCGGCAATTTGTTAAAAACTTAACCTTGCTTTTAGAAGCTGATCATTTAGTGCTGCGGTGTTAAATTTGATATGTGACTTGTAAATGATAAGAGCTTTCTTGGGGTACCATATTTGTAAACATTTTGACATTGACCTTGTACTGAGGGGGGGGGTTAAAACTTTTAAGTGGTATGGTGAGAACTTCAAATATATGAACTTGACCTCGCGATCATATTTTTTAAATTTAAAAAACAATTTACATTACATAAAGATAATACTTTCCGATTAAGTTGAATTTGTATTGCTCTATACATTTTGTACCCCTGGCGAGCTATGTTGTCTCCTGACAACTATTTATTATGAACTTAATGACAGTGATATTTTGTCATCACTTTGAAATTGTTGTCCGTTTGTCGTTCGGCGTAAACTTTTCATTCAAAGATGCCGGAAACTACTGGACCAAATAACAAAATATAAAAGTTACTGTGAATTTAGTATCTGCATATGCGCATTTCGACAACTTATGTCTCTTCAATGTAGATCAAATCAAATTATTTGGAAATGCATCAACCGAAATATGTGTAAAAGCTGACAGAGAACAAATCACAAATAGGATTTAAACATGGGAGTCAAAATCTGCTCATGACAGAGATATGCAAGAGGGAGACATTCCTTAGATTTTAACAAAGTTTTCTGAAATTTAGATGTTGCAAGTTTTCAAATAAAATTCGTTTTCGGGCCAGCACCGAAGTACTGGCTACTGGTTTGGTGAATTCCTTCGGGGACTAACAGTCCACCAGCAGTGGCATCGGCCCAATGGCAAATAACAAAAATACCGAAGTTACTTTGAATTCAGTTTCTGCATATGCGCATTTCGACAACTTCTGTCTGTGCAGTGCAGATCAAATCAAATCATTTGGAAATCCATCAACCGAAATGTGTGTAAAGGATCTAAACAGGAAAGACAAAATCAGCTCAGGATAGAGCTATGCAAGAGGGGGATTCTCCTTAGATTTTAACAAAATTTTCTTAAATTTCGATTTTGCAAGTTTTCAAATATAGTCGGTTTTCGGACCAGCGCCGAAGTACTGGTTAATGGGTTGGGGAATACCCTCGGGGACTAACAGTCCAACAACAGTGGCAAATAACAAAGTACCGACGTAACTGTGAATTTAGTTGCTGCATATGCACATTTCGACAACTTATGTCTCTTCAGTTCAGATCAAATCAAATCATTTGGAAATCCATCAACCGAAATATGTGTAAAAGCTGATAGAGAACAAATCACCAATAGGATCTAAACAGGAAAGCCAAAATCAGTTGAGGACAAAGCTATGCAAGAGGGAGATACTCATTGATACCAAACTTTGCCACAATAATTGGTTGGTCACCTGTACAAATGATGATTTGTTCACTAAATCTAAGATAGTCATCAGCAAGGACGATAGTTTTAAATTGGAAAATTATCTAGAGATCTAGAGAAAAAATATTCAGATATCTTCCCAGTTGGGAACATATGTGACATTTGATCCTGTGGGGAAACACATGTAAAGATCTATGAAACTGGTTACTAATTAGAACCAATCTTATTAACAATGGTTGTTAGATGGTTCCTTCCAAAACGGGTATCGGGCAGATCCGTACCTTATCCAAGATGGCCACCAGCAGAGAACATACTTTAACATTTGATTCCAGGGTAAACACAGTCAAAGATCTTCTTAGAAACTACTAGGAACATAGATTATCATTGGACTTTATCAGCATTTCATACCTTTGAAACTGCTGATTATGTCAGTCGATGTCCAGATGACCGATACAGGCTCTTGAGAGCTTAAATTTTTTTTTAAATTGCAGCATTTCAAGATCTACCCACCTTGAAATTCCGATAAATTTATTAGAACCCATGATGAGAGTTAAATTGTTAAATTTTCGACATTTTATAAAGTTTATTTTGTATTTCAAAAACAATCTGAGCTACAGGTTAAGTTTTTTTTCAAAAATGTTATGTCAGGGACTACATTTTTACCTTCATGGTGAAGTTATCTGACAAGTCTTCACCTCATCCAAGATGGACGCCAGTGGAATCTTAATTAAGCAATTGACCCTAAGGGAAACGCATTCAAATAGCTTCTGAATCTTTTCTACCAATTGTAACCAAACTTGGTCGCAATAGTTCTTTGGTCCCCTTTAAAAATGTGTTGGGCAACCCCATGTCTCATTCAAGATAGACTCCAGTGGGGGACTGTTTAACATTAGCTCATATGGGAAAAAACACATCCAACGATCTACTCCTCCAAACTATTTGGCAAATATGAATATCGGTATTAAGAGATAACCATTCTTAAAATTTGATATTTTAGATCACTGGGTATATTGATTCAGTTCTTCATTCCCTGTCGGCTCTTTCATGTGTTTTAAGCTCTTGGCCATGCCAGGGTGAGTTTTACTCATCACTTGACGTCCGTCGTCGTAAACTTTTTCCTCAAAGATCTCCTTTTGAACCACTGAATGAATTTGGACCAAACTAAGCCTGAATGTTGCTTACGAGGTGCTGACCAAGTTTGTCACTTTTGTGGCTATCTGTGTCCAACGTGACCACCAGAGGGCACGTCTAGAGAATGACTAAATGGATTTAAACCAACCAAAGCATAGATGTCTCTTGTTTGGTATTGACCAAGTGTTGTTACTTTGGTGCCGATCAATCATCCAACATTGTCACCAGTGGTAAACTTGGTTAACACTGAACCCTACTGGAAATACATATAGAAATATTCCTTTAGAGATGAATTGATGAATTGGTTTAAACTAAACGTGGCAAGAATTTTTAGTTTCTGATGGTTGTAACTTTGGTGACGATCCATCATGCAATATGGCCGCAAGTAGGGTAGTTTTAATATTTCACCCAAGGGTAATGCATACAAAGATCTTCTAGAGAACCGCCGACTAAACAAAACATGGAATGAATGATACTTGTGGCTTGCTCACCAAGTCTTGTTACGATCCATCATCCATACAAGGCTGCCAGCGGTGTACTTAACATTGAAGGGATATACATGGAGTAAATGTAAATGAGACAAAGTCTCAAAGTTGGACACTATTGGAAATGCATATAAGGATCTTTTAGGAAAGCGCTAAATGGGTTTAAACCACACTTCGCATGTGAAATATACAGATGAAGAGCAAACCAAGTGTTGTTACTTTGGTGTCGATCCGCCATCGAACTGACATGGCTGCCAGCGGTGAACTTAGTTGTAGCATTAGACCCGATAGAAAATGCATACAAAGATCTACATTTTGGAACTGCAAAATGGATTTAAGTTAAATATGGCATGATATATGAAGAGCTTACCAAGTGTTGTTATTTTTGTGCTGATCATCCAACATGTCTGCCAGAGGTGTTCTACTTAATTTAACATTTGCTTATATGGAAACATACGTACAAAGGTCTACCTATTGGATTTAAACCAAAAATGGCATGAATGTTTGTTATGAGGTGCTGACCAAGTGTTGTTATTTTGTACTGATCAGTCATCCAACATTCCTGCAAGCAGTGAATTAAGTTAAACATTTGACCCTTTGGCAAATGCATACAAAGATTCTTCAAGAGAACTGCTGAATGAATTTGTACGAAACATGACATGAATCTTACTTATGATCTGCAGTTCAAGATCGCAGACAGAAAGGAAAGGACCACATATCATAAAAAATTCTTTACATTTTTCGAAAACGGGACCATTTAGAAGGTTAATTGACTAAATGTATCGGCCATGGTAAGCAATACACACTCTCCAGAGCGTCTTTTATTTTTGTTTGATTTCCATCTGCACTGGAAAGATACATAAGTAGTCAAAATGGCTATCGAAATTTACTTGTTTGTTTTTGTTTTATAGCTATATGTTGAACATAATATTACAGTAGGTTAGAATCAACGATTCACAGACACATTTGATATGAATCCTGGAATGCGTCTTTAAAGCTTTTTTCAGAGTTTGGGGTTGATGAAAATGAGTACCTATATCTTGGTAGATCCATTACCCGAATAAAAAATTAAAGTATGGTTATTATTTTGTTTTAACCCTACAAAAATTGAGCACGATCCAGTCAAACTGCATTATAGAATATGAATTGAGCTTTCGCAGTTGATATACTTCTTTTTTAGAAAGTAAATGGAAAAAATCTTTATCCAATATTTCGCCAGTTAGCACATTAATTAAAATGGGACTTCATCTGATTTAAAATGTGTAATCATACTGTGAAAGAATATCCTTCACAAAAAGATGATAACGCAAACAGCGTATTAACATTTTTAATCCTTGATCATTCATACTGAAAGTCTTTTTATAGAAGCTATTAATGGGACATAAAAAAAATAAAAATTCAACAAGATAAGATTGATAAGACTGATTCAACATATGCAGGTTTATAAAAACCTTAAATATGACGTGAAAGAAATTAAAACACAAGCTGTCATATTTGACATAAGTTTTCCCCACAAATATCATTTTCAATAGTCAATTGCTAATTCAATTACATTTCTTGCAATATCAATATCATCAAATTATAGAATAGCGTCAACTAAACGAAGATAGGACACGATATCTACAACAAAACATCTTCAATATGACAAGATTACCCTAATCTTTAAGAAAACATGGATTGTTGGTTTAAGTCTGATAAATAATAAACAATTTTGACAATATTTGTAACGATCAAGGTAACTTTAACATCCATGTAATCAATTTCATTCCAAAATGATTTTGGTAGAAGGCGTCTATTAAATATAATATTATGAAATAATGGAAAGAGACACAAGACATGTGTTAATAGTTAGCAAGCTGGTCAGGCCTAGTAGTTTTACCCCCGGGGAAGCTAGGCAGCGCCGCATTATTTTAAAGGTAAGATAACATATTTTTCATATTGTCAACTTAATTTGCTGAACAGAAATAACAAGCAAAAGAAACTGTATGTACCCATTTTTCTTGTTTTGGAGTAATAAGAGTTGTAATATCGCGAGACAATGCAACAGTAAACATACGCAAAACTGAAGGGAGAACAATGCAGTATAGAACATGTAACTTAGTATGCAGCTATAATATCGAAGAATAATGCAGCACTAGCTGTTAAATAACTTAATACCGAAATAAGTGTTAATTTATTTTCTGCATATGCTCATTTCGAAACTTATGTCGCATCAGTGCAGATTAAACCAAAACATTTGGAAGTCCATTAACCGAAAACGTGTAAAAGCTGAAAGTATCTAATAAATAGAAAAGCAAAAATTCAGATTAGGACAGAGCTTTGCATGAGGGAGATACTCCTTAGTTTTAAATAAAATTGTGTTAAATTTAGATATTGCAAGATTCAATAAAATCGGTTTCAGGTCAGTTCCGAAGTACTGACTACTGGGTATGAGAATGATAATTCAGTTTTCATGTTCAGCAATATTAAAGGAAAACGCGATCTCCAGCAGCAATTTTAATGGAAAAAGCGATTTACAACTGCAGTTAATGTTAAAAAGAACGCGATATGCAGCAGCAATTTCAAAGAAAGAACAATCTAAACAAGCGGTGCCGAGGAGATAACACATAAAGTAACAACCATGTTGAAGGTAGACAGATGTGTTGTTCATCATTGCATTCTATTATATTTTCTAGATACGCTGTCCCCATAATTACGTCACAAGTTTCATTGTATCTTTTGTTGCAATTTTTAACCCTTCTGTTGGTGTACTACTATTTGTTCGTCTTTTCTTAAAGTATATTGAATATCGAACAGAGGAAGTAGTAAGGAACATCAGTAATGTCCTTCCCCAGTAGAACTTTTAATTTTTGTCAGAAAGAACTGCCCTTTAATTGCTCATTTTTAAATACTGGCCCACACTCCCGTCTATTGAGCGAAATATTACATATTTTTATTGAAATGGAAACAATTAAGTTTCTCACCAAGATAAGTTGTAGGTAAATTGGTACGCCTACACATACAGCTGTACTGGAAACAAAGAAACATTAAATGGCACAGCTTATCATTTTGTGGACGCTAGTACCAAGCCGTTTCTAAAGACAGTTAGCGATTTCAACATCTAAATTTAGAAAATTATAGGATCATGTTCAATGAAAAATCAATGTAGAATACCGAAGGAACAAAGCACAAGATACGTTTTATTATACACTTGAAAAAGAAAGGAAATGGGGTAAATGTCAAGGAGACAACATCCCATATCCAGGTTAAAACGACCCAAAACAAAGCATCTAGGGGTCACCGTACGGTTTTGTTGTTGATCAAACTTTCGATTATCCAAATATAATATATGGTGGCATATCATGGTTCATAACTGAATAGAATAAACTAAAGATAATGGATAATTATGACATTTTGTCCCAATAAAATACTGTCCTTAATAATATACGAGTATAAGGGGATAAACATTTCACGGATCTCAGTGTTGCAATTCAATATTACTGACCTGAGACAAACTATTTTTACTTGTCTTTGAACGCAATACATGCATCGATAAATTTCAATCAAATTTGACAAGACATTCATTATCAAATTTAAACTATCGGAAGTTTGATTGTTTTCGAAACACACTTAAAACAATAATATACAAAATTTATAAGTAAAACTAAAATGACGGACGTAACAACAGTAAGTTTATTGAATATAATGTGATTTTAAATACTGTTAGTTTACGTACAATTTGTTTTATCTTATTTTAATATGTAATATTATAATAAAATATAATATTGAAAACTAGGAGAGTAGAAAGAAAAAGAAAACCGAATGATGAAAAAAAAATCACATGGACTTTGGGGAAACCATCTTTTTCATTTTAATCGACCCTATAGGTTGTAAACTTACCGGAATCTAATAATTTAAAATATTATAGATTTTTCTAGGACATCTACAAAAGAAAAAAAATATCCATTTCCCTGTCATAGGAAATATTTTTTCCTTCTTTATTAAAGTTTTGTTGTGCATTGTCGCGAAATATTTTTCTTTACGGGACTAAAAGATATTTTTTACGGAACTAAAAGATATTTTTATTGGACTAAAAAACATTTCTGTTTCGAAGCAATCTGAAAAAATATATTCTGAAAATTCTGATTTTCAAACAAAATAATATCATGATAAAACACCCTGAATTACATTTTGTGCGAAAACAGTATTTGTCCTAATTTAGAATTTTTGCACAAGTCAAATTCATTATAAAAAATCTTTGGATCACTGAAAAGAGTGTACCTATAAATTGAAATAACAGCATAATTTGCACACATTTTTGTTTTATTTATAAAAAATCTTCGCACTTTTCATCTTTATCTTTTCAGTCGTCATTTGGAGGAAATAGCCTACAAGGCCGACGAACGGTAACTAGTGCTTCAAGTCGACTCAGAAGATCTAGAAAAGACCATGACGTTGATCTGTTCAGTTCCGATAACTCACGACAGAATACAAAAGACATTGATCTTCATGATGTTCCTGATGAAGAACTAAGAGGTAGATCTTCTTGAACATTAAGTAAAATTAGCTGCACTGACTCTTTTGGTGCATATATTCAGACACACAAATATATAGAATCTATATTTCAAGGGGTTGCAAAAAATAGAGCTGAACTGATTTTTCTAAATACCCCCCCCTTTTGAATCTCTCTCCCCCTCTCTATTTTATTTCATTTGAAGTTTGGTCCGCCGCGGAATCCTGCCCCTTGGGATGAAGACAGCATATAGATACAAATGTATATCCCTTTAAAAATATCAACACATGCATGTAACCGCAATATTGTACGCAACTTTATACAAAAAAAAATATGATCCTTATCTAATATTGTAATGTCAAGTATTCGTACGATTACCTATGTGACTTATTTTTTAACCTTTTTATCTTGTTCTTTGACCTTTTCCTATTTAAACAAATCTGTATGAATAGCAACATAAATTCAAGTTTATATCCTTAAAATTCAGAGATCTGAGTCAACGTACTCAATGTATGTGGACTCTAACACTTGATTTGGTGAAAGAAAATTAAAAGAAAGAGAAAAAAGCGTATAAGTATCATTATGGTACATTTATAAAAAGAATTTAATACTTAATCGTGTAAATGCAAATAAACAAAAACGCAAACCAAATATAAATAACCCGATCGAAACAAAATGAGTTTACATTTTTTCAGTTTTATTGGAAAAAATAGCTTTTTGCATATCCAAAATTTTATTTTGTTTTATTAAGATTTTCTGTTTGGCGGAGTTCATGATATAAGCAATATTACAATTTCAAAAAATGAACAAACAGACCAGGCAAATGAAAACAGTGACAAAATATGTGATGCACAAAGTCTTTCATAACATAAAGAGGTGCGGAAGGCGGATGTACATAGCCTTTCCGAGTTTTTGCGTTTTGTGAGACAACTAGATATCTTACGCAACAATGTAAAAACGCGAAATCAATTTAGTGTCGTAATTAAAAGCGTTTTCGTTATTATATTTTGCGTGTTATATTTTCAGGCTATGCCTTAACATGTTTCTTGATTTTCGAGTTGTTGAATTATAGCACGAAGAAGCAAAAACTGCCATTGACTGTCCATTTGTTCAAGTTTTCGAGTTGTTGAATTATAGCACGAAGAAGCAAAAATTGCCATTGACTGTCCATTTGTTCAAGTGAGAATTTTCAACGTGCACATAATATAAGTGCAGAAACTTTTCGGATTCCCCTGCCTACTCTTTTTTTTTCTTGCCCAAATCAATGGCCGTTACGGAATATATAGACATCTATAGGAGTTTTCTTTAAGTGCAGTGATTTTTGTTTTTGTTTTTGCTGCACAATTTACAATTTGAATTGTAACATCTTGCTGATATTGTTGATGCAGAAGGCAGTGTTGACACTGCAAATTATTTCTAGTATCTTGAAACCCTCTTGAATCCTATATTATTTTTTTACGTCAGACCTTGATTTTATCGGGTACAATACTCCCAAAATGGCTCAACAAAATGACCAAGGCAAATGTAACTCTTATCAATTTCCGCCTGCCAGCTTTGATTCAACGATTATTATTCCGATCAAGCACAAATGGGTAGATTTCCTTCCAGAATAGCAGAAATTTGTATAATTATGCTAATTGCTCTTTTCCTACGATAAAATCGATCATTACAAAAGTTTTTATTTGATCTACAGCATTAATTTGCAGTCATTGAAACACGTAAATGGGGATTAAAGCATGGCTATTTTTCAATAAATGTTGTTTTAAGCATAAATTTTACCTCAAGTGATGTTGACAGATTACTGAAATATTGATTTTACAAAATACCTTCCAAAATACAAAGTATCACCTCTAATTGTTCTATAAAGGAGGAAAAGAAGGTTCGCCCAGGAGAGAAAAAAAAACATGTATTAAATGCAACTTCTGAACAGTAACTGAACAATTCCAAATGATAAACATCCCATTAGTTTACATTTATGTAGATAAAAAGTAGATGCTGATGCTTATCGTTGGTGCACAAAATAAAAAAATAGAAAGAATAAAGGCACCGAAAATCTCGAAAAATCTTAAAACATTCAATGTTTGATAATTTTATTTTCATACAGAACAATGAAACAGCAGCTAACTTAATGTAGCCGAAGCTTGCAGTAATTTGAAAAAAAAATATTATTTTGAAAATTGTATACACAGAAAAATTATCTTTGTTCTATATTTAAACATTTTTCGTGACACCAAATCAGACAATTAAGCACATCTCTGCAATTCTACTCAAATGATTTGTTGTCATCTTTTTTAGACTTACATCTCGAATTTGACGAAAATGGTCATCTCAGTCTATCCCCTGAGAAAAGTACGTGGGATATAAGATGAGGGTTTGCCTATAAATTGACCATCAACTTTGGAAGCTTATAACGCAAATCCAGTAAACTATATAAAAATTTATTCACAACTGGACAGTTTGACTGCAAGATCAAGACTGTCTAATAATTGCAAAACAAGTAATCAATAACCATAAAGCCAAATAAGATTAAGGTTTTTCTCATGAATTATGTAAAATTACGTGTCATACGATCATTAAAAAGTTCTTGAATAGATATCAGTCCCTTGTAGAAAAAAATGAAGTTCCGGTCCCAACTCCGATTCAAGATGCTCTGTTTACTATATACTGGGATGATTATTTCTTTTTACTATCTACGACCTTTCAAGAGCAATTACTGTTGAGTTGCTACCGTACACTATCGCAATGGGAAGGGATGTTTAGCTAGCCACAAAACCGGTTTAACCCACCATTTCTTTGGAAATGCCTGTAGCAAGTCAGGACCATTGCGGTCGACAATTTTCCCGGTGGTTTCCACCTGATTTTTCCTTTTTGTCTCATGTACCGGCTCTTGACCATTCGGTTTGGCAGTTTTGATATAAACCCCTTTTGCAAAAAGAAATGAGTCTTTTGCACCAAAATTTACCCTAAAAAATTGCACGTGCAACTTTAATAAATGATTTTTTTTGGTGACAAGTGTATGTAATGGTTTAAAAGATTATATATATATCAGAATAATATCTTGTATAAGTCTTATATGCAAGGAAAACGTAGGTCGTTTTACACCTTTCATGTCCCCCTTAATCTTTATGCATTTGATTTTCTTCAGATTATTGAATTAGCCTGTAACGGAAGCTAGTATCTAAATTTGTTCAGATTTTTAATTAAAGTGTTATCAACCAGGATAATCAGAGATTTGGTATGTCAACTAGTTCACTTGCAGATTAACAATAAACCTAATTAAAAGAAAAATACAACGTTTGATGTAGATCGATCATTTTATTCAAAACTATAAGAGATGATAAATCCATGTACGTGTTATGGTATTAAAAATTTAAATTCGTATTCTACAACGTTACGATTTTAATAGTTCAAACATTGTTAATTAATAGGACATTTGATCAAGTTAAAAAGGTTTCCTTCAAGATTCTTTCCATTTGAAAATTTACAGAGCGTGTTTACAAGTTATTTGCAAAGTAAATTTCGATTTTAAAAGTAATTTTCTCCATCTCAAAAACCTATAATTATATATCTGTTCGATCGAAATATTGAACCGTTTATTGTTGAGTTTCTTTCACTATTGGTATACGGAAAAAGGATACTTTAAATGTTGGGGATGTTTAAAAAGACAAACCGCAATTTATTGTCAAGCGAACCTACGAAGTATGACAATGGAGCATGTGAATGAATAAATTGGCATAACATTTCTGTTATTCTTGAAAATTAAAATTGAAGTTGGGTTCTCCATGGATAACGTCTCTCCATCTTCACTGTGTATATTAAGTCGCCCTTTTCTGTCCACGGAAGAAACGTTTTTAATTACATCAGAAGGTATGTTTAAATATTTCATACAATTAATTACTAGTAAATCAATAAATAAAATATGGATTCTCATTCAGGTATGAGTGAGTTCAAATACCTCTTAAAATTTCTATTTTCAACATGCGAGCTTTAGCGAGCATTTTAAAATCGTAATTATACTATCGAGAGTGAAGAAATATTTTTAATTCACAGCCTATCTGGATGAGAATGTTTTTCTCCCATGCAATTTGTGCAAAACGCGAAAAATTAAAAATTCCGGCAAATCTCTCGCGGAAATTCAATCAACGCCCGTTGGTTAAAAAGTCGCGTGCAAATTTAACCAAATACTGAGCATAGGAGAAATCATAATTTAGCATGTAATTGAGTGACCATCTTAATGAAATATTAAGTATTTAGATGTTTTCAGAAATCAAAATTGAAAATGAAAGCACGAAAGGAAATCTGAATATCAACCGAAAACTACAATCACATGCTGCTATTCACAAGCGAACTCCACCAGAAAAACAATAACGAAGACAAGAGACAAAAATAAACAACTCGGGATAGCCGGACTTAGTACCGGCAACAGCAATATCCAGTGGTATGTTTAAACCGGTTTATGGGTACCCAACCCCCTATCTCTATCCCGTTTCCCTATAGTACAATAAACATACGAATAAAACCAAATACAGGTAGACTACAAACTCTGTGACCACTATCTTGGAAAAGAAAAGCATATGAAAAAAACGTAATTTAGAAAGATGAGTCGAAGGGTGCTCGCCGCTAAACTGCCGGCTAGCTGAAGGAACCTAGTTTGCTGGTAAAACGCTGTCGCACTACGGAAGAAAACTACTAGTAAAGTTCACATAGAGTACTAGCTCTGTCCGATCCCTGGTGGTAGTACATAATCTTTTTTCCGAGTTACAACTTAGGTTCTCATTCAATACTAGCTCTATTTGTTCCCCTCATTGCAAGTACATCATCTTTTTATCGAATTACAACTTTTGTTTACACGGAGTACAGTTAGCTCTGTCCGTTCCCCTTATGATATGAATACAGTATCTCTTAATCGAACATTCACAACCACTTAACCGTCAGACATTCATTAAAAAAGAAATGACATGTACATTAAACAGTGTCCAAAGTGTGTCTGATGTTGACCTACCCAGAGTTGGATCTTTGTCCTATATTTCCATTTTTAGGGCTTGCACTGTACTTGCTGACATTTTAAATTTTCCTTGGTGGTTGCTATATTTAAATTGTGAGCTTTTCTTTTCATTTTCGATAAGGTTTCAATGCCACTGAAAGTGTGAGCTTTTTATTTTTTATGTTGCGCTATCAAAATGGTGACCTTAATGTCTCAAGTTTGTTCTTTAGACTTCAATTTTATTTTCAAATATCTTTAGTCGTTGCATTGTTCAAATTGTTTTGTGCATTTGCGTTTATTTTCGGTTTTTATTGGTGATCAACTGTACAAAGTTTGAGCATTTGCTTCACTCGCCTTGTATTTTCAAATTCGTTTGGTGGTTTCAATGTCCAAGTATTAGTCATTGCTTTAATTTCAAGTTTTTTTTATGTTACACTGTCAAAAGTGTGAGCATTTTCTATGGTTTAATTTTCTCTTATATGAGCTTTTGCTGTATAAAGAAAAAAAGCTTGTTAATAATTTCTCAAATATAAAGAAAATGAAAACATTCAGCAATTTAGAGATCTTTATTTCATTCTTTAGAAAAGAGGAAACAGAAATTGGACCGACCACTGGTTATGCAAAAGATGTATGAAAAGTCATGTAACCGTTACAAAGTAGTTCCGGTCAGACAGTACTGGGAGACTCCAGATAACCACATCATCTCCTTGCCAAACTACAACATGGGTTCACACGGAGTACTAGCTCTGTCCGTTCCCCTGATGGTAAGTACAATATCTTTTGGCCTAATAACAACCAGGGTTCGTACGGATAAATAGCTCTGTCCGTACCCTTGAAGGTGAGTGCATTATCTCTTTGCCAAATTACAACCACGGTACACCTGATATATATAATTAGAGTATCTCTTGGCCGAATAATACACCCTAGATTCACAAGGTGCACTAACTCTAACCCCCCCCCCGATTGTAAAGGCATTATCTCATCAGTTAAATTACATCCTTGGTTTGCATAGAGCAGCTCTTTCCGTGTTTCTGGTAATAAGTATTGTATTTCATAGAAAAGGGGAGGCATTTGAAAATACCCAGAAATGAAAGGCTGTGCCACAAATGTAAAGTAATAGAAGATGAACAACACTTCATATTACGTTGTGTTACCAATAATTGTCTCAGACCATCATATTCCCAATTTCAATGTTCCCAAAATATAGATTTTAGGCAACTTTCAGATGAAGACAAACTTAAAATCATTTTTAAATCCATCAACACCAACACAAGTAAATAAATTAGGGACCTTCTTAAAAAAAGTCATTAGAACTGAGGACAGGGGACTCTTAATGTTTATATGCGTGTATATATTTATAAAGATTACTGTTTTTCTGTCATTTAATGTGATTGTTTATCACGAACTATATATAGTTTAAGATAATAAAATTTGAATTTGAATCTAAACCGTAAAACAACCTTTTTTCCTCAAGGGGTAGTAGCCCATTCTGTTCGCCTGATGGTCAGTATATTTTCTCTTCACCGGATTACACCTTTGGTTCACACGGTTTTCTAGCTTTGGTCGTTCTCCTAATCTTTTTTTTTTTTCGGAAATTACAACCTTGGTTTGCATGAAGTAGCTCTGTCCGTGCTTCTAGTAATTAGTACTGTATCCCTGTACCGAACAACAACCTTGGTTCACACGGAGTACTAGCTCTGTTCGTTCCCCATTCATTAAAAAAAGAAATGACATGTACATTAAACAGAACAAAATTCAGTCTGAATGAAAGTGATGAAAAGAAGATGCGAAAATCTGTATGCAAACGACGATCAATTCAAAACTTGAATATAAAGATGGTAATTGTGTAAAACCAATATGAACTCAACGCTAAATAAAATGACAAAGACATCACTTTTCAGAAAATCTTTTCCATCATACTCAAACTTTTTAGGTACATAATCTTTTTTCCGGGTTAAAACTTTGATTCTCATTGAGTACTAGCCCTGTCCGTTTACCTCAAGGCAAGTAAATTATCTCATACCGAATAACAACTTTGGTTCACACGGAGTAATAGCTCTAATGGTCAGTTTATCATCCCTAAACCAGATTACAACTTTGCTTCACATAGAGTACTAGCTCTGCCCGATCCCCTGATGGTAATTATATTATCTCTAAACCGGATTACAATTACAAAACAATAAGATAACAGTAAACAACTACAATGGCCGAAAACTACAATCACATGCTGCTATTCACAAGCGAACTCCACCAGAAAAACAATAACGAAGACAAGAGACAAAAATAAACAACTCGGGATAGCCGGACTTAGTACCGGCAACAGCAATATCCAGTGGTATGTTTAAACCGGTTTATGGGTACCCAACCCCCTATCTCTATCCCGTTTCCCTATAGTACAATAAACATACGAATAAAACCAAATACAGGTAGACTACAAACTCTGTGACCACTATCTTGGAAAAGAAAAGCATATGAAAAAAACGTAATTTAGAAAGATGAGTCGAAGGGTGCTCGCCGCTAAACTGCCGGCTAGCTGAAGGAACCTAGTTTGCTGGTAAAACGCTGTCGCACTACGGAAGAAAACTACTAGTAAAGTTCACATAGAGTACTAGCTCTGTCCGATCCCTGGTGGTAGTACATAATCTTTTTTCTGAGTTACAACTTAGGTTCACATTCAATACTAGCTCTATTTGTTCCCCTCATTGCAAGTACATCATCTTTTTATCGAATTACAACTTTTGTTTACACGGAGTACAGTTAGCTCTGTCCGTTCCCCTTATGATATGAATACAGTATCTCTTAATCGAACAATCACAACCACTTAACCGTCAGACATTCATTAAAAAAGAAATGACATGTACATTAAACAGAACAAAATTCAATCTGAATGAAAGTGATGGAAAGAAGATGCGAAAATCTGTATACAAACGACGATCAATTCAAAACCTGAATATAAAGATAGGAAATTGTGTAAAACCAATATGAACTCAACGCTAAATAAAATGACAAAGACATCACTTTTCAGAAAATCTTTTCCATCATACTCAAACTTTTTAGTATGATCAAATATTGTAAAAGAAATAAAAAATACTAATGTAGTCTATGTGGAGGACAAAAAATTAACGTCTAATGATGTTTTCAAAAATTAAAGGTACATTTGTATTAGTATACGCTTTATTTTTGTTTTGTATTTTAATCAATCTCTTTAAATTCAAGCTCCACGACTCCATCACCCGTATCGATTTATCAGGGAATGACATGGGAGCCAGTGGTGTGCGAGCTCTAGTCGAGGCTCTTAAAGGAAATACATCGGTAACAGACCTGGTAAGATATGCTTAATATTGGCGTGTACAATATATCTTTGCCATAATAAAATAATCAAACGACAGCAAAATAAATAATGAGATAGGGTAGAACTAGAAAAGCTAAAAGTTAATTTTTTTTTGTATCATGTTCAATTAAACTGCAATTTCAGAGCAAAAATAAGCCGTTTCTTGAGATATCATTTTTGATATCTAGGGGTATTTATATATTAAAGATCGGAGAATGTGCTGACGAAAGTAAAATTTTGTTCAAACTTTGCTTTTTATAAATAATATATTTTTTACGTAAATGACACAAAAAGGACCGGTTCGGCAATGAAATAACAGAAATTTAATACAGAGGTCAATGTTTGAGTTTTCTTTTATCCATTTCTTTCAAATGAGCAACAGATATTTATAGCTTTTGCTTTTTTGTATGTTTTAAAATGTAAATTTCGGAAGAGATTGGAACAATGACTTTAGATACTTCAGTAGTATCTACAAATTAGCCTAATACAGTAACTTCGATATTTTGGTATTGTTTTGAAAGAAATGAAAATGAAAACATTATTTTCACAGTATATAATACACTAATAGGACACTATACATAAATAATATATTTATCAAGTGTAGCAGTACTTTAGAAACGAAAACAATACCAAGCTGCGAAATCTGTTTCATTTGGACATTTTTTCCAGGATTTTTTATCCCTTTGGATTTCGACTTTTGACAGTGACTGTTTGATAATTTTGTGATTACCCTCCTTATAACATGCAATGCTGCAACAGTATAATCAGACAACTAAATGCATTTGTTTTGCAGAATTTAGCAGACAACAAGCTTAAAACAGATGGAGCTTATGCTCTTAAAGAATTTCTTCGAGAACATCCAGTGTTACAGACAATTTCTCTATCAGGTATCCATATTATATAAGAATTTACACTGCGTGTGAAAATCTAGCAATTATATGTTTAGGATACTAAAGGTTAGATGATTGCATATACAGTTGACTATATTGAATACATATATTGATTAGAAATTTGAACACAAAGAAATTTCATGCATGGTGTTATATGCATCAATATGCTTTGTTATATTATCGACAAGTTTTCTTTGTGGGGAAATGCATTTTACAATCTTTATTTCAAAGTGTTGAAAGCAGAAAAGAAAATAATGCATAAGTCAAAAGGTTGAAAATCAAAAATACATATATATAATTATTGATGATTCGGAAAATCAATGTACATATTTGATGTTTATATTAGTTGTTTTTACATACAAAAGAGCGATCTAAGTACTTACTGTTTTCAAGTAAATATTATATACTAGAATTGCTCTAAAGCGTTAGGGAACCACAACCCTTTCCCTGCACCAAAAGCATCCTTTTTTCAACCACTGCCATTGTCAATACAGAAGTCTTTTATCTGACGTACATGTATCAATGTTTCATAAAGTAGAACAGCCAAGATCTAGAGTTTATAACATGACTAATTAAGACTGATTATGACTTGGCATTGGATTTTTCTTTGGCAGTGTGACAGGTTGAGCAATCATGCCTCTGGAGCATCTGATGATACCTCTTTTTGGGGGGGGGGGGGGGGGGGGTAAGGGGTCACACTGCTACTATGCTACTGTCGTATTAACGTGACATGTTATTCATTTCCATTTCTAGACTGTTTGGGTTCGTCCTGTTGGAGCCATTAGTGTTTGCCTCCATAGACTCCATATGGGAAAGAAGAATTAATTATTACTTGTCCAAACTATTTGCATTTGTCAGTTACCCTTATATTGAAGCAAAGTTACATTCAGTAAGATATTGCTCTTTTGCTGAAGATAATACTACCAAAGAAATCATTTCAGTGGTTTAAGTGTAAAGGAGGCAAAATATAAGTTTGTGATCTCAACTTTTCAAAGGTTTCCTTGATAAAAGTACCTTAAGTTCACCACTCCACATGATTTGTTACCGGTACGTCTACTTGCACATTTTTTTTCATTCCATTTTTTGACAGGATTATGAAAGGCCCTTGTTACTTTATTGCTTTATTGCTTTATCAACCCGACTTAATTGGGCTGTTGACCAAAGTGTGAAATTTCATGATCTGGCTCCACTTTTTGAAGTAGAAATAAAGCTCGTTTTTATGTCTTGTTTTCAAGGGAATGGTTTCAAAGATGAAGATTCACTGATATTTGGGCAAGTTATGAAAGTAAGTAAATTCTAATTATTAAAATAGATTACAAAAAGAGTAAAACAATCACTAACATGTTGGAAGCAATAATTTATGAAAAGAGATCTAAAAGAAAAAAAATACAAATGAAAAAGGTTAATGGGACAAGTGACAAAATGGTAACTGCACACATTTTTCTGTTCACACGACCCCAATAGCTCTTTTTTTTTAGAAATGTAGAAGGGGTCATAGCCATTATCAACGCAGTTTGTCTTCATTGGTTTGCGACTCCCGTATTGAGACCTGACTACGCAAGATAGACATCACATTCCCCTAATTAAAACTTTGTGATGGAGCCGGTCAGCACTATAAATGGAACCCCCTTACAACCCATACCGGGCCGCGCAATTCATAAATGAGATCCCATGTGTGCATTGTCCCAGAACTGCTCAAATGATAGAAATAGAAATTTGTAATTAGTACTAGTAAAGCGTTTTTATGATCAAATAGAGCTATATATAAAGCTTAAATATATTGATGGAATTTAACTGTAAAAAGATGATAAAGCAATTCGCTAGTTGAACAATAAGAAAATACAATTAAGGAAAACAAACATACAGAAAGCAACTTACTTTTCCATAGATTGTTTTCTTCAAGCCCTAACAGTATATATATAAATATTTCAAAAATGAGAAACAGATATACAATACCTATAACATAATCAAATCATTAACATTTGAAACTTATTAATTCATGAAAATTGCAACATGGAAGGAGTGGACTAAAAAGAAAAATGACAAAGTATTAGGTGTTCCTAAAGAGTACTTCCCTACCTGACAGGTATCACTATTTTTGACATCCACATATTCTCAAATTCATTTTGTATATCATTTAAGGAAAATCAGAGACTAAAAAACGTTGATTTTTCCCATAATGAATTTGCTGAAAAAGCTGGGATACAATTTCGATATGTTTTGGGTATGTATAGCTATATCATCTGATCATATTTATTTGCGACATATGGCATCTTTTTTTTATTTTAAGGTAGTTCGAGCCTAATAAAAATATTAGATAGTATTTTTTTTTATTTTAAGATATTTTGTAGGTCTTAATCCATATTTTCCAAAAAAAAATGAAATAAAAATGATATGTCATCGGTCATATTTTCTATAAATAGGCTTTGAAAATCAGGCAAAATTCAGAATTTTTTAGCAGCATTTACAAAGAATATAGGAACCCCTGACAACATGCTTATTGTTAAGTTTCGTATGAAATGCATATCATTTTTTCTAATTTCTTAATAATTAAAAGAGATACACTTTAGCTATCTATTGAGATGAAGAAAATCTGTAAGCTACCGTTTGATTAAGAGAGATATTTATGTAGTTTACAACATGGAAAATATTTACCACAAAAGGGAGATAATTCACGGGGAAGTGAATGATATAAATGTGCCAATCTATTATGACGTTACAATGAAAAGGCTGAGAAAAGAACTCCCCGGCGAAAAAATCAAGTCAATTTGACAATTCAGCATCCCACGCGATTTTCACAAATGTTCCAATCGAATGCGCCGTGTATAATTGTCGAACTACCTTAAAACTGCAAATTTATCGTGGTTTCTATTTCACACATTTTAAATGACATTCACAATATATTTTAACTTATATTTTCGTATAAAACACATCAAATTCAAACGAACATTTAAGGGTATATGGTCATCAGTTGTTGATCACAAATAATTCTTCACTGGCCACATTAATCCTTGCCATTGTGAAGATAAAATGTATCTAGAGACGTTACTCACGGTATTGGGCTTAGCGGCAGCAAATGAAATCAGTCTCGAGTAAAGATACTAATTAACATGTTATAACCTGTAGAGAGCTCGGGAAGAGTTTACAATTGTAATTTCTGTACTTCAAAATATGTAAATTGACGCTAAAATGCGTTGTCCGAGGTAACACATTTAATTACCATGGTTAAATTTTTCAGTTGGCGTAGCGTGAAATTGTCCATAAAATGTCAGCAAATTGATACACCTTTTCTTCTTGCCACACCAAATGTGACATCATATCTATTTTTACCGTTGGGCATTTCTATCAAGTCAGAAATGAAAACTGGTTGGCCCTGACACCAGTCCAAATAAAAAATATAATGAATCACTCACATTGGGCAGTATTTTTCAAAAACAAATATAATACACATTACTAAAACCGATTATCACATACTACAAGAATCATTTAGTTTGTTCAAAATCAAAATCGGACTAGCCTTTTTCCTCCGACAACTCACAACATGGTAGATCTAGCCATGTTGTCTGAGTGCTGTTTTTGTACAAAAAAAGTTCATCAATTTGATACTGATAAAATATTATAGAATCTAGGTAGGAATTGAAAAAAAAAATAGACCGTAAAATATTTTTACAGAAAATGGAAATAAAATTTTCAAATCTAGCCAAAATGTCCAACAACACTTTTAGTGTTTTTGGCGGTGGGCAGGACGTTGAGACTTTCACGAAACGGTAATTACCAGCTTTATTCGTTTTATTGGAATCTTGCATACAATCTGCATCATCCATTCTGAACCATTTGTTTGCCGCGAAATTAAATCCGCGCAAAATGGCAATATGTAATGCCCAGGCCATTAGTTATATTTGATCTGACTTTACCGTAAAGAAAAAATTCCAATTCCAAAAAAATCACACCTCGATATCATGCAGTCTTTGATTTTAAATATGTATTATTTAAAATTCTATTAATTCCGATATTTGAACATGAAATTTGGCGAGTGTCTGCATTGGACAATAAAAAAACAGACGGGTCCACGTAGTAATAAATAGGATATGAAAACAAATCACAAACTACAGAGCCAACAATACTTTCGTTTTAACGAAATTCTATTTCCGTTAAATAACCAACTTCCTCTTAATCCAAATAACTATTCCGTTTTTTTTTAAATATAATGTTTTAGAAAAAAAGTTCTATCTCGATTGTAAAAAAAAATGTATTACATGTCATTTCGTATCAGAGCATATTTTACATAAAAATAAAACTAATAAATATCTCAATCGTATAACAAAACATAGCAAATTCTACATTTAACAAGTTTGATCTTTCCATGTCAAAGAATTCGGCAACGAAATACCCCTACTTTTAACTTTTACAGTTACAAAAAGACTTTTGACTGAAAACGTTAATTTACAGAAATAATATCGTAATTTGACAATTTTAACGTGTTACGTTGCACGACGCAATGCCGTGCGTAACGTCCGAGTGGTTATATGGAAAATTTAAATTTAACATATGTACTATCTTTAGGAGGCATAATTTTAGCTATTGAAGACATTTTCTTACTTTTATAAAGTATTGTATTCTAAAATAGGATCTACCTTGTCCCGAAAGAGAGAAAAATGTATCATACTTAGTATATTCGAAAACGTTTAAAACATAAAGGTTTATAACGTTGAATTTTTCGTCTAGACTGTCATGTATGTTCTAAAAAAATATGTTTCATAATCTTGGAAAATACTTAAACAACCATAAAAAATTAAAACATCAAAAATTAAATGAGAATTATTTTCTTAAAAAACAATTTGCACTTTTAAACAAAGTATTAAATTATTTACAGAGACAAAGTTTATGAGTAAAATTATTATTTTATGCTTATTTTCAATCACTTTTTAGCTGACACAGATAATATAGAAACATTCGATATCAGCTGGAACCACCTGAGAAGAAAGGGGGCAATGGATCTGTTAGCTGGTGTAAAGGTATAAACCTATAGAAAGAGATATCAAATTATTTCAGTTGCCATTCTGCATTGTTTAATAGACCATATACGAGGTCCAGTATTTATAATCACCAGTTATATCTCACTTCCGCGCCTCATTGTATAGAAAATAACACGTCATAAAGACCAAAACGTCAAGCAATTGTGTCTTGAAGTCCATTCCATAGACACTTTAATGTTATGCTATTAAATAAATCGCATTCAAAAATCTGTTAAAAATGCAGTTTTCGTAAATTAACAAGGAAAGGATATGGAGTAAATACAAATAAGACAAAGTCTCTACATTTTCGTGCCAATGATGCGAAGCTTTTCACTCTAATAGTCTTGGTGCACAGTGTTTTCTTCATAATTCTTTTAAAATAATTTTATTTATTTTGATGATTTGGTTTAATGACAGTTTCGAAGTTTCAAATTTTATTTTGTGTTTTGGCATTGTTCCTTTGTTACTTTTACTTTGATTTTTTGCTGTTGTTGATGTTTATGAATGATGCTTCGAAGTTGCTCTAGTACAAGACTGCTTATCTGTTTAGCTTTTTAGGTACATTATTTCGATACCGTTTTTAAAGGTAATTCTTACAGTCTCAAAGGATCATAATGTTATCTTTTATTTTTATTTCAGAAAAAAGTTCCAACTTTTTCTTTTGCAAAACATAATCATTGTTCTTTAAATTAGTGCCAAAATAAAGCAAAAGTCGTCAAAATGTTGAAAAATATCAATGTAGGTGTATACTATTTGGAACGATTCTATAAAGGCGTTGCATTTTGCAATGAAAATATTTGTAACAGAAAACCGGCGAGAAAGTCATGTTCTGGAGAGAATAGACCAATGAAGCAATATCAAAAGAACGTTTTTAGAAATTTCTTGAAGGATTTCCCTTCTGTTTATTGCTGTTATCGTTAAAATGCTTAAATATTTCAGTGACTTCCAATTCTATCTATTTTAATGTTTACAGAAAAACTATGGTCTCAGGACCCTTAATGTAAGCTTTAATGGTTTTGCGTCTGAAGGGGCAGCGGTGATGGCCAATGTTCTTAAGAAGAACAGAACGTTACAAGAAGTGGATATGAGGCACAACAGACTTAACGATGCTGACGTCATGAATATTGCTTCAAAAATGGATTCAAATGACGCTTTAAGAGTGCTACGGGTAATATTTATCATACAGTGTTTGTCGTTAATTGCATAAAACGTATTTTAGGACTGTAGAAACTTGATATCGATGCAGTTTAGTATAAGATTTAAGCAACGTTACCTAAATGATTTTCAAGTATTGATCAGTATTCCTGTTTGCAATATTGTGGACGGTTAGGTCGATTATCTGTATTTTTTTCAACAAACATAAAGTGTTTGTAAATAAACATAAGACTAGTCCATAAAGGATGACCTGAACCACTTTTGGTGATATGTCCACACGTTTCCGCAAAATCTTTACCAACGAGAAACATCAACTTAGTATAAGCTTAATCAGCTTTGGTCATTTACTGGTCATTCATAAATTTGAAATGTGAAAAATGGATTGTGATCGAATTCTCTGATTTCACCTCTATCTTGATTATGTATAAAACATTTGCAGCAATCACGCACATTATGCATTTGATAAATGGGTACAGTTTATCATCAAAGATCAGTGTATACATTTTCATAATATTCTAGATTTTCCTTCTGTATGAGTATATCTAAATTTTCAATGTTGAAGTATTACATAAAGAAAGCTTTCCCGCCAAGCATAACATATCAGTTTTTTCACTTAGTTTTGTACCTTTTCCCGACTAGTATTTTGACATTACATTAGTGGTTTCAACTTTAAACTATAGATTTTGTTAATTCTACTTTACTTCATTCTAAAGGAATTTTTAATATATTGTAAATATAAGAATGTACGATACTAATAAGATGACAGAGATGTAGATAAGAATAAGAACACACTGAAAAATAATTCCGAATCTTTCATTGTAAAATTTTAACATCAGTTAAAATTACCATTTAGTCTAAAGACAATATTCAAATAATTGATATGTTTCAAAATGGGCAGTATTATCTTATTTCAGCTTGGAGACAACCATTTTACTCATGTTGGAGCTTTGAACTTATTATCCGTACTACTCAATCCAGATAATGTAGTTGCTATGGAAGTTTTGGATCTTGGAGTAAGTTCATGTGAAGTTTCAGTTTTAAATATAAATCATGCTATATCGGAATGCTGAATTCTTTTTTCACTCTTATTAGAAACTGGAAATTTCATTATATAATTGGGCAAAATTTTATTTGAAATGTTTGTACAAAAATCAAGCATTGGCAAAATGAAGTACAAAATGCATCACAAAAATGACCTCATGGCAGAGATTGAAAGAGGGAGACAGTTGAGAAATGAGGGTAATAACTAAATTACCGAACAGAATTGTCAAGAACCGAAATGCAAAGGGCAAAAATACAAATCAAGTGCAAAACTACCGGAGAATTGTCAACTGCAATGGTTCTGACTTGGTGCAGGCATTTCGAAAGAAATGGTGGGTTAAACCGATATTATGGCGCGCCAAACCTCCCCCTCCATTGCGGTAGTCTCCGGTAGCAACTCAACAGCAATTGTTATTAAAAGGTTGTAGACGACAGTGAATAGAAATGGTCATCCTAGTACTAGGTAAAAAAGAATCGTGAATCACAGTTCGGACCGAAACTTCAAATTTTGTACAAGGTACTGATATCTATAAAAGAACCTTTTTAACGATAGTATGAAAAGGAATTTACTGAAGCCTTGATTAATAAGGTGGTCACGGAAATAAATATGCCTAATGAGGAAGTCTGCAGTTTGAGTTAACACATGGGTTATGTTCTCATGTTCATTTACTCCATATTCTTTCGTAAAATATTGCGTAATAGGTGCTAGCTCTCGCGTAACAAATCAATTGTGAAACATACACTCCGTAAGCAGAAGTTGGAATATTGCTGTCATTGATAGGGAAATGATAAGTTTGAAATTAATGTCGTCCCTTTAGTCGTAAATTTTAGTACTAAGATGACAATTTTCTTTAAATTCGAGATGTAATTACAAAAACAGGAAAACAGCAAACACCTACAATGGCCAGGAACTACAATCACATGCCACAATTTACAAGCCAAAAAAGATGTAGATCTAGCGGTTTCTGTTGTTTCCTTTATCTCTAATTCTGGAGGATATATTGATGGGATTCATTTAGCAAAAGATTCGTTATTAATAGATAGAACATCATCAATGATGATCTAGCATCTTTAATTTTATGAGCTTTTTCGAGCAGAGGAGACCAATTCGTGCTTATTTGTACAAATAGCACCTCCAAATGTGATAAATATATAATCAATAGTATCCTGCACACTTGTTTTTCATCGTCTTATACATCTTCTCTTCGTTGGTCTTTGAAAAAAATGTGGATTATATAACCCAAAACATCATTTTTTTAATCGTCAAAGGCCTTTTGACTGACGCCTTTGATTCATGATTTAAGGGCATACGATACAGTTACAGGGGAGATAATAACGTTGTTATGCGGATTGGTAACGGTTTCCCGATTTTCGTGACGTCGCTGAAAACATGGCCGTGAATTCGCGGGAAAAGGAGAGTATTATTTTGAAACGTAACCCATAGCAGTTTATTCATTACGGCGAAATGCACTATCACAGATCTTACTTACAACGCATCTTTTAGATAAATATACAATGTAAAAACGCTTAATTATTGCATCAACAAATACATCTTAAATTTTACACCCAGATAAATGTATATGGTGGCTGGGTTCCGTAAAACGTTGAAATGTACTGATGCAACGTGAATGATGGGTTGTGTATTTGAACAAGTCACACAACTGTAGACTTAAGAAGTCACTTCTGTACAAAGTAAATACACCAGAATTGGTTTAATTTACGACACATCAAACTGGTTAAATAATTGGTACAATACCAGGTCTATCCTCTGTACCTTCTAGGGTAAAATGTGCTGCTTATTTTTTTATGTTTATTTTTATTTATTTTTGTTTGTTTGTTTTGTTTTCATTTTATTTATTTGGTCCCTTTATTACGGCAATTCAAGTCAGTACTTCGTTGTCCTAATTTTCCGAGCTGTAACACTTGAATACAAAAATTAATGAAACTAAAGAAACTCTCTCATGCATAGGAGACAAAGTTTCCTAGCAAACAAAACTACAAACAAACATTGTGATTATTGCTATGATAGATTTTTCGACACGAGTCACTAGGAACTCATCCTCCTCAGCCAACTATATTCTCCTGTTAACTGGTAACTGGCCGAATGTTATTTAGATTATTTAGACTCAACTGAATTTGCATAAATGGACTTCGTCGTATGTATTGGTCACACGAAGATAGACCGCACTTTCAAATATACATTTATTGTCTTGCATCCTGTGAGACCATTACTGAAAGTGACATGTAACGTGCGACAACCAATAATAAACAAATATTTGTGAAACTAACTTGTGCTACTCTACCACATGATGAATTAATGCAAGCAGAACGAAGAAAAATCGGCGGGTAAAAATGACGGACGTTATACCGAGAGAAAAACAAAGCAACGTCATTTACCGCCAAAATAATATTTTCCGGTATATTTTTTACAGTTTTTCTCAAATATCTTAAAAACTAGCACATGGACCCCCTATTTTCTCCTTGGCTTTCAGAAGAAGGTCGGCAGGAGAACCAATTGCCAAATGATGAAGGAAAAATCAATAGTCGATTTTTTTCTATAGCTCGATTTCAGTCCATGAATATAGCTATACTCTAACTTTACATATACAAAAACACCAAATAAGGGATATATCGGATTTTGTTGNAATTCGAGATGTAATTACAAAAACAGGAAAACAGCAAACACCTACAATGGCCAGGAACTACAATCACATGCCACAATTTACAAGCCAAAAAAGATGTAGATCTAGCGGTTTCTGTTGTTTCCTTTATCTCTAATTCTGGAGGATATATTGATGGGATTCATTTAGCAAAAGATTCGTTATTAATGGATAGAACATCATCAATGATGATCTAGCATCTTTAATTTTATGAGCTTTTTCGAGCAGAGGAGACCAATTCGTGCTTATTTGTACAAATAGCACCTCCAAATGTGATAAATATATAATCAATAGTATCCTGCACACTTGTTTTTCATCGTCTTATACATCTTCTCTTCACTGGTCTTTGAAAAAAATGTGGATATATAACCCAAAACATCATTTTTTTTAATCGTCAAAGGCCTTTTGACTGACGCCTTTGATTCATGATTTAAGTTTATCACGAGGAAGCGTGGAATAAAGTGTGAAAAATTAAAATGTTTTGAGAGAATGTATTTGGGAAAATGAATGGGATCTAAGATTTTCCTGCAGATCTTTCGAATTTTTAGTATCCACATGTGATTTATGTCACTTCGGGTATGGACAGTCTCGCGGTATGCTTGATGCCTGCCTTTGACTGCAGACAAAATTTTAGTAAGTCCCATTGACAGTAGTTTGCAAAATTGTTACTTTATGGATAACGGTACTGGACGACTTGGCTGTTGATACCCTCGGAGAATAAAATTCCTTAGCACAGCTAAAGACCCAGTGATACAAAATTACGAAAATTGTGTAAATTTTCGTACAAACTGTTCTCTTTCAGCTTTTACACCTATACAGATAATATCTATTCAGTGCAGAAAAGAGTCATTTGGAGGATCAAAAATCGAAATATTTATAAAATTTCGTTTTTATAAAACAAGGATACAAACATTATGCATCAACGACAACATTTAGAAAATTTTGATAGATGGCAGAAATCAACATAATTTATAACAGATATCAAATATAAAACTATCTTCATTGCTTTAAAGGTTTGATTTAAAAAAAAATATTTTACCACTGCTTTAACATGAAGAAGCTAACTTTTGTCAATATTTACTTGTATGCAAGATCTTTTTTATCTCTGTATACAGAATAATTATTAATGTGCAGTTGGAAAAAGGTGTTGTTGATTTTTGTTCTCTTGGTTTTGTTGAAACTTTTAATGGTATCTGTGTCGTGACGTATAAGGCATTCATGTTGAGGTGAATAAATCATTCTTTATTTTAATGATGAAGGAGGGGTGTTCTCTCAAAATAGAATACAACAATAAAATTTGAATGGATTCGCTAATTTGCATTTTGCTGATTATACTAGTAATAAGAAAATTTCTAACCTATTTAATGTTTGTGTGTCTTTGTTTTATGAACTTATACATTTTGAACAATTGGGCTGATGCCATTGCTGGTGGACCAGAGGTCCCCTAGGGTATTCACCAGCCCAATACAATAGTCAGACTTGTCTGACATAAAAAAAATTACCTTGCGTTTTATAGAAATTAACTTTTTAATCAAAATTTTAACCCCTTACAAATACTGATGCTTCATTCCGTGTATCGCACTCGGTGGATGTCATTGTTACTGAATTTGGTCCTATTTCGATATTTTTTTTTGGCAAAGAGTACTTCTTTTTTTGACTACTTTTGGTTTATGGCTTTCCATATTGATTTTAATGCTGCTATGAGAGGTTACTCCTTGAAACACGTGTACAGCATAATGAAATTTACCGTTATTTATGCAATTTGGGTATTTATTGAAATTATACATATTACACGAAACAAAAGCAGTTGCACTAAATTTATGATCTGCATTTGAACTTGTCGATATCTTAATATGTGTCTTGAGTGTGGATATATTAAATCACCTGGAAGACAAGATCAAGAAAATAAGAGAGAGGGTCTAAAATAATTTCATAATCTAAATATGGCGTACTTTTTAGAATTTGCCATCACTTTGCGTCCGTCGTGTGTCCGTCGTCCTTCCATCAACAATTAATTAACAATTTCAAAAATCTCCTCCTCTGAAACTGCTGAGTCCATTGTAGCCAAACTTGGCCAGATCATCACAAGGGTAAGCACTTTCAAAAGTGTGTTCGATTAGTGTGCTGATCAAACAAAATGGTCGTCATTGCTAAAAATAGAACATAGGGGTAAATTGCAGTTTTTGGCCAATAACTCGAAAACCGTAATAGATAAAAAAAATCTAACGGGACGATAAAATGATCAACATGATGAGATCTACCTACTGTGCAATTTTGAAGAGAATCTGAATACCAATCTTGGAGTTATAGCCCTTTTTTGTGATTTTTAAAATTTTTTTGCATTTTTTATTTTTTATTTCAAAAAGTGTTACAGATAGAGGCAACTTTAAATTGCAAAAATGTTCAGCCCACCCTGAAAATTTGAAGATAATCCGAAAACCCTGGTTGGAGTTATTGTCCTTTTTCACAGAATTTTCAAAATTTTCACATTTTTCGTCTTTTATTTCCAAAACTACAGAAGATGAAGGTTAAGCGTAAATTGATAAAATGTTTGCCATGCTGTGGCGACTTCAAACCTGGTGTTGAAAATTTTTCGTTGACGGCCATTTTCAAAATGGCTGCCGAAAAAGGGCGGGAAAATTCAACATTGTCCGATTTCAATAAAATTTGGTTTCCAAATAGATATCGATGTTGTGACTTCAAAACCGATGTTGAAAATTGTTTATTGATCGCCATTTTCAAAATGGGCGCCCACAAAATGCGGGAAATTTCAGCAATGTCCGATTTCAATGAAATTTGGTTTTTCGAATAGGTATTGATGTCGCAACTTCAAAACTAACATTTAAAAGCGTTCGTTGACTGCCATTTTCAAAATAGCCGCCAGAAATTTAGTTTCCAAGTGGATATTGATGTCGCTACTTCAAAACCAGTGTTGAAAATTGTTTGTTGATTGCCATTTTCGAAATGGTCGCCAAAAAAGGTGAAAAAATTCAGCATTGTCCGATTTCAATGAAATTCGGTTTCCAAATCGATATTGATGTCGTAACTTAAAGATATGGATTAAAAATTTATCATTGACCGCCATTTACCAAATGATGTCTCTACTTCAAAACTGGTCCTTAGCAAGACTGGTTTTTTTTAAAAAGCCCAACAAAGAAAAATTGTAAAATATTATCAGACTTTAAATACAGTTCAAGATTTTGGTTGTGTTCGAGCTACCAAAATTTGAGAGACTGAAGTTCAACTGTATAACTTACACTGTCAGCTTGATTGTGGCATCTGAAAGCCAGATGAGCGATGCAGGCTGTAGGGAGCCTCTGGTTTTATATGTAGGTTTAGATGTTGTTTTTTAACAATCAATTGAAACAAACTATTGAGTTTGATATATTTGTACTAACTAGTGTAACGATCCAGCACATTTCAGAATCATGATGTCAGTAACCTTAAAAAAGATGTTAATAGCCTTAAAAAGATGTTAATAATCGCTGTTGGCATTCGGAAACATATATTTCCAATGCAGCTGACCTTGTCATGCATATATTTTCATTTATATATAGAGAACTGCTTGCAACACTATTATCTGTCATTCGTCAGAATCAACCCAACGGTAGTAAATTTTAAAAAAAATCACAGTTTATTTAAGTCTCTTGTTACTCTGTCAAACGTTTAAACAATGATAATAATTTATGTAACAAAAGAGGCGTTTGCAATATAACATATAAATCTAAATATTAATAACAATAAATTGCCGTTAGGAGAAAAAATGCAATTTTTGTTTTATTCCGTCAATCAACCCAACGGTAGTAAATTTTAAAAAAAAATCACAGTTTATTTAAGTCTCTTGTTACTCTGTCAAACTTTTAAACAATGATAATAATTAGCGTTTGCAATATATTATATAAGTCTAAATATTAATAACAATAAATTGCCGTTGGGAGAAAAAATGCAATTTTTGTTTTATTCCGTCAATCAACCCAACGGTAGTAAATTTAAAAAAAAATCACAGTTTATTTAAGTCTCTTGTTACTCTGTCAAACTTTTAAACAATGATAATAATTTATGTAACAAAAGAAGCGTTTGGAATATAATATACAAGTGTAAATATTAATAACAATAAATTACCGTTGGGAGAAAAAAATGCAATTTTTGTTTTATTCCGTCAATATTGCTGGTATTTAGTTTTATTGTTAAGGTATTAAATTGATACTCAACATGCACTTTTTAGGTCTATAATATTAATATCTAATTTTAGAGTACTTGTGTTAGTGAGGACTTTGATTTCATAGCCACTGAACTGATGAAATCAAGAGAAAATCTTAAGATTATATATGGGAGAGTAACGAAAAAGAGGAAAATCGTTCCTAAAAAGCCTGTAGATGAAAATACAGAGGATGACAGTAAGAAAGACTCTGAAAGTGAACTTATTGGACGGGCAAATACTCTGCCTAATATGAGTAATAGGGAGACAAAGATGGACGATTTAGAATTTACGGCAGTCCTGGAATCAACGGAGTCAGCCATAGGTCGAATTCAGGACAAAGAAAGGGCAACTAAAGATCAGTCAAGTGAAAATAAAGAAAACGATGAAAAACAAATAAGCAAGACTGAAAGTAATGTTTCCCAAGAAGTCAACAGTGTCGTTCAAAACAATACAATTCAAAGCAAGGAAGGTCTCATTCAAAACAATGATGTTCCCATTAGTGACAGTCACAAGGATAAAGACAATACTGATACTACATTGGCCAAAAATACTACAAGTGAAGCTCCAGTAAAGGAGAACCGTGATGCAAACACAAAACAAAACACTGCTGTTGATCCAAGGAATTTGTTTGTCCTGAAAAGAGAAACTTTTATAGAAAGACAAAAACCTGAAAGTTAGAATTTTTAATACTGTGTATGTTAATTTTGGAAAACTACCATTTAATTACGTATAACAAAATACCGAAGTTACTGTAAATTTATTTTCTGCGTATGCGCATTTCGACAACTTATGTCTCATCATTGCAGATAACACCTAAACATTTGGAAGTCAATTAACCGAAAACGTGTAAATTATGATAGAGAACAAGTAACCAAAAGGATCTAAATAGAAAATCCAAAAGTCAGCTAAGGACAGAGCTATGCATAAGGGAGATACTCCTTAGTTTTCAACAAAATTTTGTAAAATTTAGATATTGCAAGTTTCAATAAAAATCGGTATTTGGGTCAGCACCGAAGTACTGACTACTGGGTTGGTGAATACCCTCAGGGACTAACAATCCACCAGCAGAGACATCGGCCCAGTAGTAACAAATAACAACTAAGAATACCGAAGTTACTGTAAATTTATTTAATTTATATCAGGACAAAACAAAATTGAATGATCATTTCCAAAACGCTTAATATGCTTTAAGGTTTCATGTTGACTTCAAGATGAAGAACAACAATAAAAGCGTTGTTCCATTGCTTGTTTTTCCCCACGTATTTGTGGAATTTTAGTCTCATTTGCTTTTACCTCATATCTCTTCATTGCTTATTTTAAACTCAATTTAAATACATTTTACTATTTACTATTTATGGAACTTGCATAATTGTTAAAGATTTATTTTTTGCTATTTTTTTTTATTGTTTTTTTTTTTATTTTTTTTTTATTGTTTTTTTTTTTATTTTGTATCGTTTATTGTTTTTTTGTTTAGTTTTTGCTTTCAGTATTTTTGTTTGTTTGTTTGTTTTTTTTTGTTTTTTTGTTTGTTTTTGTATGTTTGTTTGTTAGTTTGTGTTTTTTTTTGTTTTTTTTTTGGCTTTGCTGTGTAGCAAGCTTTATTTGCATCTCTTTTATCTAATATACCAAAACACAATATCGGAAATATTGAGCCACCTCAATATGAGAATGAGAGAAGAAGATTACATTTATCAAATGTTAGGGACTATGTGAAATAAGAACCTCAAAACATGGAATATAAAAGGCACATACACCAATAAATACATCAACATCACAAATATATTGCTCAAAATTAGAGCAACTCTCAAAAACCTGGAATGACATATGGTTTCTCTGTATACACACCCGTCACACAGTCAATGAATCCAGAAAAAGTTTTCACTGGTTATGCCATGTTTAAGATGACGTGGAATCTGGCTGAAAACATCCATTCTCATTTATGAAACTGACACTCTATCTATGATTATGTCTTAGAATTTTTGAGGGGGCAAAAATTACAAAGGCTGCACATATCCCTGTCAGCAATTTCTGAAACAATGCTTTAATCAAAAAGTCAATGCACAGTTACACATCAACTGTACCTTATACACGCTATACGCTAAGGATGGGTATATTACTGCTTAAAAATGCAAAATTACAATTAGGAGTTAAATCGTCATGTTTGTCATACAGATTAGATTTAAGACGTCCATTTTCATCGGTATATAACATCAGACCAAGGTATACAACATAATCAGTGTTTCAGTAGTCTCAATAATTTAAAGCTCGCTGGTGGTAGATCCGATGTAAATAACAAATTCCCAAGTCATTCATATGGCCATTTCGACATCTTAATTCCCTTCAGTGCAGATAATATCAAAACATTTAGAAATCAATATAGAACTATAGTTACTCCATATCCTTTCATTGTTTATTTAAGACTTAAATTGAGTTTGTCTCTCTTGCAGTGTAGATGTCGTAAAAAAAATCCTTGTGAGAGACAAGTACGATCATGTACGCTCTTTGAATTTGTAGAGATCTTTTCTCATGTGCATTTACTCCATATCCTTTCATTTGTACCGAAATATGTGTAGAACTAATAGAGAAAAATTGCGGTGAACAATCTTTTATTATTGGATTGCTAAGAAAAAGTATATACTAGTAGTCTATATCAGAAGATGAAATTTAAGGGTTTGTTTTAAAGATACACGTCTGAATTCGCACCGTTCGTAGAATGTGCTTTATCGCAATAGCTCTTTAAATCGTCTCTAGTTGCAGCCAATAAAGTGGTTAGACTTTAGACAGGGACTTAGTGATGGTTCTGGCAGATCCAATAACGAATCTTTTGTTGGATATTTTCTTTCAAAATGACTTGGAGCAACAATAAAAAAATCATAAAAACCAGACTGCATAGCAATATAAGTATCACACACACACACAAAGCGAGAGAGAGAGAAATGACGAGGACGAAACATAAAGAACAAAAACCAAACGTCACAAAAATAAAAACAGTGAACCCATAAATAAATAGAAGTGTCATCAGGGCCTATGGTAACAAATATGGCACCGGTCACAATGTCAGGCAATTCGGTGTGTGTTAGTTTGAGGGATTCTATTGAAGCTTAAATACCTATTAAAAGGAAGTAAGATGGCTGTTATTTTCATCCATTCTTATACAGAAGGATTGCATTACAAAAGTGTGATTTTTTGATATTGTAGTTTGGTTATAAGTAGGGTTGCCCGACGAACTTTCAATACCTTTGTATGGATGCAGTTTTCTTTCATGTTTCATGTTCCATTGTTTATTATTACCATGTTTTCGTAGAGACTTTGTCTCATTTGCATTTACTACATATCCCTTCATTGTTAATTTTATCTCATTTAAAAAGGGAAACTTTAGAGATTTTTGTGACAGGTAATGTGTGCTTTATACAAACAAAAATCACTAAAATGAAACGATATAATTGCAGTTGTTAGTATGAAAAAACTTGCACAAAATGTACCGTACATTATGCAGCTTTGGTATTTTGGTATCTTGTAACGAAGGAAAGACAAATAGGATTTTACAAAAATGCAAAGAACCTAAAAATAAATTCAGTTAATGGTGGAGCTTTGAATGAGGGAAGTACTCCTTAGTTTACAAATTTTGTTAACTTGCTTTTCAAATGATTGATTTCTCGGGCCAGCGCAGAAGTAATGGACAAATGGGCTGGGATACATACACCCAAAGGACTAATAGAAACTTTTGATTAAAACGAATGAGAAATTAGTTTCGAAATCTTATCACCCAATCGTAGGAATCTCGTGAACATGGATCACTGATTACTCCTTAAGCCCGAAACTTTACCACAGGGGTATTAGTTCTAACCTCCTTTTCGTGAAATTACAGTTTTGGTATAAGTTTTTATTTCATGTGTCCGATATGTGGCGTTTACTTTTAAGCAATAACAGTACACTATTTGGCGCTGACCCGAAAACCGATTCTCTCTGGAACCTTACAATATCTAAATTTTCTAAATTTTGTTGAAAACTAAGGAGTATCTCCCTCGTGCAAAGCTCTGTCCTTAGCTGATTTTGGCTTTCTATTTAGATCACATTTGGTAATTTCTTCTCTATCAGTTTTTACACATCTTTGACTTTATGGTCTTCCAAACGTTTAGATTTTATCTGCACTGAAGAGACATAAGTTGTCGAAATGCGCATATGCAGAATCAAAATTCACAGTAACTTCGGTAGTTTGTTATTTGTTACCACTGGGTCGGTGCCTCTGCTGGTGGACTGTTAGTCCCCGAGGGTATTCACCAGCCCAGTAGTCAGTACTTCGGCGATGACCCAAAAACCGATTCTCTTTGGAACCTCACAATATCTAAATTTTGTAAATTTTGTTGAAAACTAAGGAGTATCTCCCTCGTGCAAAGCTCTGACCTTAGCTGATTTTGGCTTTCTAATTAGATCACTTTTAGTAATTTGTTCTCTATCAGTTTTTAAACATCTTTGACTTTATGGTCTTCCAAACGTTTAGATTTTATCTGCACTGAAGAGACATAAGTTGTCAAATGGGCATATGCAGAATCAAAATTCACAGTAACTTCGGTATTTTGTTATTTGAATACTCGAAGGCGTCAATCGTAGATTTGACGATCAAAATGCAGTTTACACGCGACGCCTAGCAGAGCCTGTAAACGGATATTTTGACCGTCAAATCAAGATTGATGCCCTCAGGTACTCAAATAATTTATTGTTACTGCGATTGTAATGCAATTAAGCCATTTCATGTTCTATTTTTGACGTAGCGGGTATTTGTAATCATATTAGGAACTAGACTAAACAGGAAACCTACATTGTCCCAGGTGTAGATCGTGGAATTGACGGTCAGTTTTGACCAATCAAAAACTCTGTTATAAAGATGTTGCATTAGAATTCAGGTCTAACTACCATATCATCGAGGATCATACAAATATGTATCAGTTTATAAGTTTCAGCGTTGTCCTCATAATTCTTACAACTTTTTGCGATGTTTCTACCTGACAAATGAGAACATACATCCAGTGTTTATTTATTTTGGAGTTGATAATGTTTACTTGATTACGCGATGATGAAAGGGGCCCACACTGCTGGTGCATTTATTTTGTGTCGATATATCAAGCTCTGTTTTGTTTTGTCTGGTCTGTTTTCTTTACTTTAATACTATTTTATTGCAAAAAAATAGCAAATGGATCGGACAACAAGTTGTACCAACTTAGTAACTGTCCTCTCCTTACAGATAGTATATATATATACATACAAAGCAGCAGGCAATATAATAATGTAAAGATATCAATTTAATAGATAGACGGAAATGTAAATAAAAATAGGAATAAAAAAAAAACAAAAGGAGAAATATGAAAAAAGAAAAGAAAAGAATGTAGATTCTATTGACCAGTCTGAAATCGTTTTGTTTGGTTTATGAAGAATCTGACTTTTCAAAAACTTTTGAATTCATGCGAAAGTTGAAGTTGTCATTGCCGAATAATATGGTTTCGATATTTAGATCAATAAGTCTGAAAACATAATATCTATTTGAATTTGATAATTTGGACATTCAAAAAAATCGTGAATTGCATCTTCATATGGTGCTTCACATTGGCATGAAGGGTCATATACTAAATTTACTCTATATTAATATTTTCTTCAATTTTATGACCCTATACCACCTTCCGAAATTTTGAGCAACCCATTTTGACTGAAATTTCCTCAAAATTTAAGTTACGACAGGCCATGTTACGTTTTAGTAGATTGAAGATGATTATATCTGCTCTGACAAGTGTTAGATATATGTTATTCTTACTAATGACTATCACATCTTATTTTGTGTCTTTTTGAAACAAAGAGGTAGCTATTATTACGGGTCTGGTCCATTTAGAAAATCTTCACATATTTGCCGGTTAGTATTTATTTTCAATGAATCGAGTTTTCAATGCATCGTGGTAGAAACATTTGACTGATTTTTGTTTTCGACAAACTGTCGAGAAAGAACAATCTTTAAAAAATATGGAGACTAGTAAGTAAAACATACCTATAATATTATTGCTTTATGTTGTATAAGATACGACCAACCCGGTCCTTGTGTTATATGTAACGGACACACTGTCCCAAAGAAAAATGGTTTTTAATGAAAATTAAGCAAAAACAAAATTAAACAAAAAGATCTGAGAAGCAGCCTGTTTTTGATCTAATGACTAAATACCGAAGTTACTGTGAATTTAAATTCTGCATATGTGCATTTCGACAAATTTGGAAGACCATAAACTCAAAGATGTTTAAAAACTGATAGTGAATAAATAACCAATAAGATCTAAATGTAAAGCCAAAATCAGCTAAGGACAAAGCTTTTTTTAGATATTTTATGGATCGAAATAAAACCGGCTTTTGGATCAGCACTGAAGTACTGACTACTGGGCTGATGAATACCCTCGGGGACTTACAGTCCACCAGCAGTGGCATCGACCCAGTTGTAACAAATGACTAAATACCGTGTTACGTTTTAGTAGATTGAAGATGATTATATCTGCTCTGACAAGTGTTAGATATATGTTATTCTTACTAATGACTATCATATCTTATTTTGTGTCTTTTTGAAACAAAGAGGTAGCTATTATTACGGGTCTGGTCCATTTAGAAAATCTTCACATATTTGCCGGTTAGTATTTATTTTCAATGAATCGAGTTTTCAATGCATCGTGGTAGAAACATTTGACTGATTTTTGTTTTCGACAAACTGTCGAGAAAGAACAATCTTTAAAAAATATGGAGACTAGTAAGTAAAACATACCTATAATATTATTGCTTTATGTTGTATAAGATACGACCAACCCGGTCCTTGTGTTATATGTAACGGACACACTGTCCCAAAGAAAAATGGTTTTTAATGAAAATGAA
>MJUU01053783.1:258067-270000 GCA_002080025.1 Modiolus philippinarum | reverse complement strand
CGAACTGTCATTCTAAAGAGAATAACCCAGAGACAATGGCAGCATTAGAAACACAGACATCAGACAAGTACGACACAGAACCGAACTGTCATTCTAAATAGAATAACCCAGAAACATTGGCAACATTGGAAACATAAACATCAGACAAGTACGACACAGAACCGAACTGTCATTCTAAAGAGAATAACCCAGAGACAATGACAACATTGGAAACACAAACATCAGACAAGCACGACACAGAACCGAACTGTCATTCTAAAGAGAATAACCCAGAGACAATGGCAGCATTAGAAACACAGACATCAGACAAGTACGACACAGAACCGAACTGTCATTCTAAAAAGAATAACCCAGAGACAATGGCAACATTGGAAACACAGACATCAGACAAGTACGACACAGAACCGAACTGTCATTCTAAAGAGAATAACCTAGAGACAATGACAACATTGGAAACACAGCCATCAGACAAGTACGACACAGAACCGAACTGTCATTCTAAAGAGAATAACCCAGAGACAATGGCAACATTGGAAACACAGACATCAGACAAGTACGACACAGAACCGAACTGTCATTCTAAAGAGAATAACCCAGAGACAATGACAACATTGGAAACACAGACATTAGAAAAGTACGACACATAAAATAAAAAAGAAATATACACAGATGAACAACACGGACCCAAATTAAAACCGTGGGTGATATAAGGTGCAACGGTAGAGTAACCATCTCCTGCTTCTTATAAGACACCCGCCCGCCCGATGAAAAAAACAGTTTTAAGCTTTAAAAGAGAAAGATCTGTTGTCATCTGGGAAACAGATACCCCTAGTGGTCCACAAGATTGTGATGTCGACCAAAATATTTCTGTAGTGATGACTTCAAGTTATGAGTAACATACTCGTTTAAGTAGCCTATTGTAAAGCATCTTGGCTCTATTAAGGAACTACCTGTATCGACTACAAGTCTTTTAGTATCGATTGAGTTAGGAGATATAAACTCCATATGCCAGCGCTGTTCAAAGAAACAAAGAAAAGGGAAGTTGACTATTGGAAAAGTTAAGTCATATTGTTTGTCATACATATTATTTTGTAGTCTACCTCTATTGTAATTTGCAGAGACTGATGTTGAAGTGTCTGTAATATCATTAATTTCGAGCTCTTTTGAAAAGATCAGATAAAACATGATCCAAATTTGATCTTCTTTGATCGGGACAAGCTTAACATATCTTTATAGCCCTTGAATGCAGTGATCTTGTTTTATCTTGATAATCTACATAGGTAGTGATTGTTATTGAAAGCAGTTATCTCGAAATACGTTATAATATCTTACACTGCCTTAACAGAATTGTGTTAAGTCTGTCAAGATCGTGATAAGATCAAAATGGCCAAACAAGATCATAACATATCTGTTAGTATGGATGTCATAAGAAACAGGTGATAGCAACATCGGAAATATAAGGACATCACACAAATACGACACAGAAAAAAAGTAACACTCAAACAGATGAACAACACGGACATCACTAAATACTGTGATGTTGTTATGGTTCGAAATGAAAATAATCTCCGAAAATAATCTCTGTGATGTTATGATTCAAATTAAAAATAATCTCGGAAAAGCGTGGGTTCCTAAGGGGCTGTACGGGGGTAATTCCAATATATCTACAAAGACATTGGTGAATATCATTGTTTTAAGAAACACTGAATGCATACAAAGAATCACCTTATCAGTCAACAATTCTGGTCTCACATCAGAACATGTCAAAGTCTGCTTCATTGATTTTTAGGTTATAAATAACAAAATAACTGAGTTACAATGAATTTAGTTTCTGGATAAAAATTATGCGCATTTCGACAACTTATGTCTCTTCAGTGAAGACTAAATTAAAACATTACAGATTTATTGTAAGAATGGATTGTCTATATTCTTTTTTTTTTAGAATTACTATCTATTAGCTGCACACATTTTATAGATAAACATTTGATTGTTGGATTGCTTTAATCATAATATGTTATTTTCTCAGGTGAAGGTCCATTTCCTGGTGTAATTGATATGTTTGGAGGAGCAGGTGGCCTGATAGAATTTAGAGCTTCTCTTATTGCATCAAAAGGATTCATATCGTACGCACTTCCTTATTTCGACTTCGAGGATCTTCCGAGTGATGTGACGGCAATTGATTTTGATTACATAAAGGTTGGATGTATTTTTTAATACTCTGAACCCAATTCACTATTCCAATATTTTCTAATTTGGTTTATCGTTGACAGTTCTCTTGGAAAAGGGAAAAAGTCTTGGGAATGATTGAAATCATAAGTTAAAGTCCATGAAACACTTAAACGATAAAGTTAACGTGTACCGAAAGTCGCGAAATTTTGTAAAAACGTCGGCACATTCTAAAGAAATTGAAGAAATTCTTTTCTTGGACGAATTCATTACGTCACACGAACGGCCGACAACGCAAGGACAACTCATTCACAATTTGTCTGCAACCTCACAAAACTTGCAACAGCGTATTCTGCAACGCTAAAAAAGAACTTGCAACAACGTATGGCGACGTTTTAAAGGCGTTTCATTAGTGTACCCGACATATTTCGAACGCATGCATAACGGCTAGAAAGTTGAAACCAAGGAATCGACTCACATATTATGTGACAGCTTATTAGAGGGTGTCGGAATTTTTGTATGACCCCTCATGGCATGGCATCTAGAGGGGGGGGCAAAAAAAACGAAAAAAAAAACGATTCAGCGCGGACTCCTCTTACACCTTAAGTTACAGAAACCTTGTTTCAAGAGTATAAGTAACACTATAAAAGTTGTCTGTACCAAAGGTTTCGGAATTCTAAAATTTACCCTCAGGCCGGAATAATGAGCGAAATTCCATTTCGAGTTATCAAGTAATGTGCGAAATCTTCTGAAGTCTATATGAGTTCCATTAAGTTTATCTAATTTGCTAATGATAGCGGAAATTTGATATGACCCTGGCGGCATGCCCTTAAGGGACCAAAAACGTAAAAAAAATTAGTACTCGGCATTTGACTGGAATTTTATGTATAATTTTGATTTTGTTTTTTACATTTTCATGGGGAATAACTTGATTTGCTTTTTGAATCCAAGATAAGAATTTAGAATTATGAATTTGGTGCCAAATTTGGTAAATTTCCTGAAAATGTCAGAGACCATTTTTGAAATTCTAATTTAAATCATAAAATTAGGCAACTCTTTCATGTCATCAGCTAGTATGAACACTTTAACTTAAAAAATATGATTCTTATATTGGTAAATTTTGTGAAACTCTCAAAGACCCATTACTTTTTGGAATTTTACCTAACAACCATATCTTTTTTGGTCCTTTTTTTATCGGTGATCATTTTCAATAGTCAGATTGCGAAAAACTTTGATTCTAATTTTCGTAAATTTCCTGAAAGTCTTAAAGACCTGTTAATTCTGAAATCCGCAAAGACCAGTATTGTTTTGGAATTCAGCCTAGCAACCAAACCTTTTTCAATTCCTCACGGTAATAGTGATTGTTTTCAATAGTAAGACTGCAAAAAATATTTGATTCTGGTTTTGGTTAAATTCATAAAAATCTCAAAGACCCTTTTTTTTGTTTTATTTGGGGGGGGGGATCCTATCTAGCAAAGTGTTATTTTTGGAATTCTACCTAGCAACCATATTTTTTTTTTCATTCCTTGAAGCAATGATGATCATTTTCAAAAGTCGGATCGCAAAAAAACCTTTGATTCTTATTATACCCCCGCTTTGAAAGAGCGGCGGGTATATAGTGATGGCCGTGTCCGTCCGTCCGTCCGTTCGTCTGTCCGTCTGTCCGTCCGTCGCACATTTTTGGTCACAGTTTTCTCAGCTTGTATATGTTAGAATGATTTCATATTTGGTCAGAAGCTTGCTTATGATGTGTTGTAACGTGTAAGCTATTTTCGGGTCTGTCGTGTTGCTACTTCCTGTTTGCCGATATGTTGAAGTTTTACTCTAACACACTATGGATGAAAAATTTTCGTCACAGTTTTCTCAGCTTGTTTATGTTGGAATGATTTCATATTTGGTCAGAAGCTTGATTATGATTAGTTGTAACGTGTAACTATTTCCAGGTCTGTCGTGTTGCTACTTCCTGTTTGCCGATATGTTGAAGTTTGACTATAACACACTATGGATGAAAATTTTTTGTCACAGTTTTCTCAGCTTGTTTCAATTGGAATGATTTCATATTTAGTAAGAAGCTTGATTATGATGAGTTGTAACGTGTAAGCTATTTTCGGGTCAGAAGCTTGCTTATGATTAGTTGTAACGTGTAAGCTATTTTAGGTCTGTCGTGTTGCTACTTCCTGTTTGCCGATATGTTGAAGTTTTACTCTGACACACTATAGATGAAAAATTTTTGTCACAGTTTTCTCAGCTTGTTTATGTTGGAATTATTTCATATTTTGTCAGAAGCTTGATTATGATTAGTTGTAACGTGTAAGCTATTTTCAGGTCTGCCGTAATGCTACTTCCTGTTTGCCGATATGTTGAAGTTTTACTATAACACACTATGGATGAAAAATTTTCGTCACAGTTTTCTCAGCAATGATTTCATATTTGGTCAGAAGCTTGATTATGATGAGTTGTAACGTGTAAGCTATTTTCGGGTCTGTCGTTTTGTTACTTCCTGTTTGCCGATATGTTGTAGTTTTACTATAACATACTATGGATGAAAAATTTTCGTCACAGTTTTCTCAGCTTGTATATGTTGGAAGGATTTCATATTTGGTCAGAAGCTTGATTATGATGAGTTGTAACGTGTAAGCTATTTTCGGGTCTGTCGTTTTGTTACTTCCTGTTTGCCGATATGTTGAAGTTTTACTATAACATACTATGGATGAAAAATTTTCGTCACAGTTTTCTCAGCTTGTATATGTTGGAAGGATTTCATATTTGGTCAGAATCTTGATTATGATGATGTTGTAACAGGTAAATTATTTTCGGGTCTGTCGTGTTGCTACTTTCTGTTTGCCGATTTGTTGAAGTTTTACTATAATGCACTATGGATGAAAAATTTTCGTCACAGTTTTCGCAGCTTGTATATGTTGGAAGGATTTCATATTTGGTCAGAAGCTTGATTATGATGAGTTGTAACGTGTAAGCTATTTCGGGTCTGTTGTTTTGCTACTTCCTGTTTACCGATATGTTGATGTTTTACTATAACACACTATGGATGAGAAATTTTCGTCACAGTTTACTTGAATAGTATGGGTGGGAATGATTTCAAATTTGGTCTGGAGCTTTATAATAATGAGTTGTAACGTGTAAGCTATTTTGAGGTTTGCCGTATTACCTCTTCCTGTTTGCTTATATGTTGAAGTTTTACTATAACCCTTCATGGATGAGAATTTTTCGTAACAGTTTATTTGGCTTCTATAGGTAGAAATGATTTCAAATTTGGACTGGAGCTTTATAAAAATGAGTTTTAATCTGTAAGCCTTTTACAGGTCTGTTGTGCATGCACTTCCTGTTTGCTGATTCTTTGATGTTTAACTATAACTAAACTAATGATGTATAACTTCTTCATGTTTTCTTGGCTTGTATGAGTGGGGCAATTTCAAATTTGGTTTGGACAACTGTTTAAAGAATTGTATTACACTTTGGAAGCGGGGGTATTCATTTGTGGCCCAGCGGACCACAGTACTTCTAGTTTTGGTTAATTTCCCGAAAGTCTTATATTTTTAGGAATCCTATCTAGCAACCATATCTTTTTCAATTTCTTACAATAATTGGAATTGTTTTCAATAGTAAGACTGCAAAAATCTTTAATTTTAAAGTAAATTTTTGTTGATGATTCCTATACATACACTTTCAAAACTTTACTATAGGGCCAAAAATGGTGAGCAGGGGATTGCAATCTATGATTGCCCTATTAGTTTAAGTTAAACAACATGATTTTAATATTTTATTGGCGCCCCCGTTTTCCAAGTTCACGGTCATCTCTAAAATCTTGATTTGATCAGTAATTCCACAGCTACTGGATCTTTAGTCCTTTTTCACTGTCAGTAGTGATATTTTGATATTGGTGCGCTAAGGTAGAAATAGAAAAATATCGAAGTTACTGTGTGAATTTAGTTTCTGTATTATGGCCGCTTCGCCAAGTTATGTCTCTTCAGTGCAGATCAAGTAGTTTTTTGTTTCCACGCTGTTCTAGCCTGGTACGAGGACTAATCGTTGTTCATCTATGGATGCAATTTTCAATCAATTTTCATACCACAAAATCGAAAATCTCTTCAACATCCTGCTTCTAAACGACAACTGAGCCATACCACAAACGAGCTAATAGCTTTTGCTCGCTGTCAAAACCAAATACTTTACTGTACTCTATCTCCCTTAGTAACACAATTTCTGTTTACGTTTTTCAACATACCCGTTTTCATTGAGTGATTGGGAAGATTTTTGTAGTCTTACCTCTGATGCTTCTACATACCATGTATTCGTTTAGTATCTAGTACATTCAACTTTTAGACATTGTGGTTGTCTTTCGAATGTTGCCTTGCTGTCTCTCCTGATGTCAGGTACACTTTAATTGTTTTAACTTTTACATTTACTTTCAAATTGGCAAGTATTTGCTTCACCAAAAGGGTTTTTGAAGCTCACACCTGACTATAGCTAGGTAGAGGTGTTGAAATCACTTGACATCCGTCGTCCGTCTACAATACGTATTTAGCTTTTCGTTCAAAGAATTGCACCCTCTGAAACCTCTTTCCATAATAGTTCTTGAGGTGTCTCCGTCAAACCTTGTGATTTTTATGTTCGTACCTGACCACCAAGGCAGGGAACCTAATGAGAAATGCATGCACAGATGTTGTCTTCTAAACTTGCATGAAAAAGATCAAGTAAATTTTAGCTTAATCGTCCTGTGGTGACCTTCTTCGATGATTTGTTATTTTTATATTCATTCTTTATCCAATATTGCTGCCAGGGGAAACACAGCTAAACAGAGAAATCTATTGAAAATGCATTATGTATCTTCTCCTCTGAAACTGCTTGAAAAAAAAATAATTAAAATTGATTATAGTTTTTTTGCTTGACCCAATTAAAAATCTGTTATTCTATGTTTGTACCTCATCCAAGATGGCTTGCACTTTGGAACTTACGTTTACATAGAACTGTTTGGGAAATTAATTCAAAGACCTTCTCCTCTGAAGCCCTTTAAACAATTTCAGTTAGATTTAAGCATAGTCCTTTGATGACCCCTTTCAAATTATGTAATTCTTAACTCATCCAAGTGTCCACAAGCATGAAACATGGTAAAACATAGGACCCTATGGCATTGTCGGAAACGAAATTTGGAAGTGTTATTACATATACAATTATTCATCATTAAAAATATATATGAAAAAATATGAAGGTGATTTCAAATTATGGACGTTTCAGCATCATCTTTTTTTCAAATTTTGAAAAAGTGAAAACTAAATTGTCATATATATCACAACATTATGCATTGCAACGGTAAAATGTATAGATATATTGGATAACAAGAAAATTTTCTTAAGGTATGTCAGTTGAACCTGATGATTTCTGATTTAAGGTAGATCGACACTAATACACGGCGCATTCGATTGGCGCATTTGTGTAACACGAATCGGATGCGGAATTGACTTGATCTTCAAGCAGGAATAATCCTGTATTGGCCAATTCATTGTGACGTCATAATAGATTGACATACACTTTCCCGCGAATTATCTCCCTTTTCCAGTAAATATTGTCTATTTCGTAAACTATATCAAATAACTTTCTTAATCAAACGGTGACATGTAGATTTTTTCATCGTAACAGATAGCTTAAGTATATATCTCTAAAATATGAAAGATAAACAATAAGCATGTTCTCACAGTTCCCTATATATTCTTTGTAAATGTTGCTGAAAAATACTGAATTTGGCCTGATTTTCAAAGCTAGATAACAGGAAAATATGATCGGTGACATATCATTTTTATTTTATTTTTGGAATATATAGGTTAAGAGCTACAAAATATCTTAAAAGAAAACAATTCTGTCTGAAATTTTTATTAGGATCGAACTAACTTAAAGTAAGGAACTCACTTTAATCAATTTGATAAACATTTTTCTTGGTATGTATTCAATTCAATTTTGAAGTATTTAACAGTAATTTTGTATAGAACTCAAGTATTATTTATTTCACTATTACTTAAAAAAAGTAATAACTTTTGGACTGCAATTATTTAGTCTTATTTAGTATTCAAAACAAAATAAATACTACTTATGAATGATTTTTTCAAAACAATTATGCTTCTTTTTCAAGTAAATAGAGATATTCAACATAAATGAAAAAAATCAGGTACATTTAAAACTCTTCTGGAACAAGATTCGGAGGTGTATGAAATGGTGCAAAGAGTTTCGTGTGTTACTTAAGTCAAATTTGATTATTATAGAATACAGTTGATTGGTTCAGTAATCATCCAATGGTCATAAAGGAAGGAATTGGGGTATGTGGAACATCACAAGGTGGTGAAATGGCACTCATGTTAGCAACAAAGTGTCCACAAGTAAGTCAGTTTCACTCAGATGAAAAAACAAAGCAAGTATCAATTTCATATTCTTGCAATCAATCCATTTTGATCACTAGATGTTTTAAACTACTTTTTGTCAGCAGTTGAAAATAAATGTTACAGGTTAACTGGGACTAAATGTGGTGGTTAAGGTTAATAGACACTAATGTTCATATCCATGAGATTTTGTTGTAAGTCGGCACAATTGAAGAACCAATCCTACTAACCCGAATTCTGTAATAAAAAGTATGGGTCACCATGCTTGCTTTTCCTAGAATTGAGACCAAAGTTTCCTCATTTTTAGCCATTTTTTCAACTAAATTAACATAGAAAGCACTCGGAAAATATGGAAAGTCAATTTTGAGCTTGATAGAAATGAACTTTTTATCCATGAGAATGTTGTATTTTTGTGATCAGATAGTTTATGATATAATTTATTAGCTACAATAAAATAATGCATATGTCACCATGCTTTTAACGGAGATATTACAAAGTCCAGGAGTTACACATTATTTACGAGAAAATGGAGTTAATTCGCGGCAAAGTAAACGAAATCTGTCATTAAATTATGACGTCACAAAGGAAAAGCTGTCAAATTACTGTCCCGGTCCGAAAATTAAACTTACCCCGTATCCGACTCTTTATTTTTCTATTGCGCGATTGAAATGCGCAGAGCAACAGTGTCTATCTACCTTAAATCTCTTAATCATGTATATTATTTTTCCCCAAAAAACTATTCTGAATGGAAGCTTGTAATATATAAAGTTTTTTCTATAAAACTAAGGAGTATCTCCCTCTTGCATAGCTCTCTCCTTAGCAGAATTAGGCTTTTCTAATTTCTTCTTTATCGGCTTGTACACATATTTCGGCTTTTAGATTTCCAAATGTTTTGATTGGATCTGAATTGAAGTGAATTAAGATGTCGAATGGTCATATGCAAAGAATTATATTCACAGTAACTTCGGTATTTTGTTGTTCATTGTGTACCTTTTGTAGCTGGTCAATTTGATGTGACCCAAAAAATTAACGAATAAACAATTAAAGGAAATAAAGACAAAGTCTCTACAAATAAAAGGTGAACCAAGCAGTGGAACAATGCTTTTATTGTTTTTCATCGTGTTTGTATTAATTATGGTATGGTGCATACTTCTTTATTAGATAGTTTTAATCTTAAATAACTAATCATTATGTATTATGTATTTTATTGACCTCTGATTTGCTTTGTTTGATTAGATCACAGTGAATTGTTACAAAATATTAATAACAACTTGGGCCAACCAAAAAAAAAACATAGAGTAAACTCAAATCTATGCATTGCGGTCGATAATTTTTCCGGTAATATCCACCTGATTTGTCTTTTTGTCTCATGGATTTTGGCTCTTAACGGCTCGGTTCGGAAATTTTTTTTATTACCCCCATTGGCATAATACATGTTTTCGTTTCTTGTGCATCCATATCTTAAGGGATTTGCATTTTCTCATTTTGACCCTCACANTACTACTTCCTGTTTACCGATACATTGGTATGTTGATACTTGGCCTAAATTAAGTTTTTTGAATAACATTAAAAGACGCAGTTGACTTTAAAGATCAGCCTTTTATTTAAACTTCTTATTATATTGGGCATGCGGGGGTATTCATTTGTGGCCCAGTGGACCACAGTACCTCTAGTTATTTACATGGTACTGAATACTGATCTGTGATTTAAATTTGTAGAAAAATAAATCTACTGCACTATGCATGCATTCTTCCTCCTCTGAGTACATATGCAATCGGCGAATCAAATTGCAAACCCGTATTCAGTGGGACAGTCTAGTCAGGAAAATACTTAAGGAGATTTCGCGCATGCAGCATATTCACAAATGCAAATTAATCGATTATGTATGTTTATAATGATATATAACTTTGATTTGCTATTTACAGATAAAGGCAGTTGTTAACATCAATGGACCTCCATTTTGTGCCTTTTTCCCACTAAGTCCATTTAAAGATTATGTTGAGTAAGTAAAATTCCGTTCTTATCAAAAAAGTTTTTGATGTCTGCTGTTTCAACTTATTTTGATAAAACAAACAATTTTTAATTTAATTTGGGAAATTCTGACAATTTGATTTTAAAACATGCTTTCTTTTTTATGTGGAAACATTCCATTTTGTTCAATGCATTCACATATTTTCATTTGGCGTATGCATTTCGACGTAGTCAACATGTTTTATACTTTTTTCGTTTTAAATGTTTCGATTTGCTTCATTTCTAGTGCCGACTTTAGTACTTTCTATTATGAAGACGAAGCAGTTGTGATGAAACATGCTTTTGACAAAACTCTTAAACCTGACAATATCTTAAAGGTAAGTTGCCCGTCTTCTGTTTATTTAATATACATCTAGAATACCTATGGGGACTAATTGTGCGCCACTTTTACCAGATTTGTTTCTTTATTCCTATGAAGCCAGGTTCACACAAGGGCTAGTTAAGAAAAAAGACAATGAGCTAGCCAAGTCCTTTAGTTTCAGCTTCCGTTATATAAATGATTTTCTTTCATTAAACAATCCTCAATTTTAGGATTACCTTCATTTTATATACCCAAATGAACTTGAGATTAAAGAAACCACTGATACACCATCATCAGGGTCATACCTAGACCTATTCCTCTGCGTTGACAACTCTGGAGTCTGAAAACAAAACTTTACGACAAACGTGATGATTTCGACTTTCCGATAATAAACTTCCCGTTTTTTGAGCAGTATTATTCCCACGGCGTCGACATTTCACAGGTCATTCGCTATTGCTGTGCCTGCAGTTTGTACAGCAATTTTTATCAACAGGGCGAAATTACTGTGTCAAAAATTTATACATCAAGGGTATGTTCAGTCATTGTTGCATTGTAACTTCTGAACCTTTACGGTCACCATGATTTTACAGTGTTTCTATATCACAGGTGAGAATAGATATCGTTGGATAGATCCAGAGTTTATTGCAGGACTTACAAACACCGACTGTGACAAAACCAGACTTTTTATTAGGACCCTGCCACATGGTGGCGGACGCCCTATAGTAATCGCTCTGCCCATCCATCCGTCCGTGCGTATGTCCGTACGTCCGTAACAAAGTCGTCTCCGGGCTATAATTTTTTTCTGTTGAGTAGGCTTTTGATATTTTGTCCGAGGGTATTCACCAGCCCAGTAATCAGTACTTCGGTCCTGACCCGAAAGCCGATTCTATTGGGAACCTTGCAATATCTAAATTTTTGTAAATTTTGTTGAAAACTAAGGAGTATCTCCCTCATACAAAGCTCTATCTAAGCTCTAGCTAATTTTGGCTTTACATTTAGGTGGTATTAGTTATTTTATCTCTATCAGTTTTAAACATCTTTGAGTTGAT